>JAXCGZ010001943.1:117500-162500 GCA_037179515.1 Halocaridina rubra | reverse complement strand
ATATATATATATATATTTATATATATATATATATATATATATATATATATATATATATATATATATATATATATATATATATATATATATATATATATATATATATATATATATATATATATATATATATATATATATATATATATATATATATATATATATATATATATATATATATATATATATATATATATATATATATATATATATATATATATATATATATATATATATATATATATATATATATATATATATATATATATATATATATATATATACATATATATATATATATATATATATATATATATATATATATATATATATATATATATATATATATATATATATATATATATATATATATATATATATATATATATATATATATATATATATATATATATATATATATATATATATATATATATATATATAATATATATATATATATATATATATATATATATATATATATATATATATATATATATATATATATATATATATATATATATATATATATATATATATATATATATATATATATATATATATATATATATATATATATATATATATATATATATATATATATATATATATATATATATATATATATATATATATATATATATATATATATATATATTTATATATATATATATATATATATATATATATATATATATATATATATATATATATATATATATATATATATATATATATATATATATATATATATATATATATATATATATATATATATATATATATATATATATATATATATATATATATATATATATATATATATATATATATATATATATATATATATATATATATATATATATATATATATATATATATATATATATATATATATATATATATATATATATATGTGTATATATGTATATATATATATATATATATATATATATATATATATATATATATATATATATATATATATATATATATATATATATATATATATATATATATATATATATATATATATATATATATATATATATATATATATATGTAGGATAGTTAACTGATGTATGATTTGCTATCCCATCTAATGACACCAATTTGTAAGATAGTGTCCCTCCGAGTGTCACCAAATTTGTAAGATGACTGGGTTATCTCACTACTAGTCACCCATTTGTTATATAGTGGGGTTACTGTTCCACCTGATGACACCAAATATGTCGTGAGATTTCTATTTCATACAAGTTGTAATTATGGTAGCGTGGTTGGTGAAAAACATCTTCTTTATATTGCTTTATTCTTATTTAGTATCCTCTTGTGCCCGGGCCTTTGTTGATGATGGCAGTTTCTGCCTGTCCCGGTGTCACACTCTTAAAGAAAGAAAAAAAAAATGTACTCAGAGCTCCCATTACTACTGTTCCTGTCACGACTAATTCCTGATTCCCACCCCAAAAGGGGGAGGCTAGCAAAGCTGTACTGTGTTAAGTCTGCTGCTGGCAAGGCCCGGTCTCTAACTAACTGTGTCTGCCCCGGAGGCATCTTGAAATACCCCAAGGGCAGGGCGTGGCTTGACATCCAGTCCTGCCAATAAACTCAAGTGACATCCAGTCCTGCAAATCAACTTCAGGTTCGAAGTGAAGTCCCCCCTATTTTGGGGAGGAGCTATTTCAACAAGCCTATTGCAAAGGAGTGGGTGGCAATTGTCTATTGCCATTGGGTACCTCCCCAGGTCATTTACATAAGCATAGGTCAAATGCTCGTGTGTGGTATTGGGAATAGGGGATTTGTTTGGGTCTCTCAAACCTCCTTGAGGCACTTGGCGCCGGGTGCTGATCTTCGTGACCCTTTTAATATTGCAAATGTTGGTGTGTGGTATTGGGAATAGAGGACTTGTTTGCATCTCTCACACCTTCTTGAGGCACTTGGCGCTGGGAGCTGATCTCCGTGACCCTTTTAATATTGGCCTTATCCCAGCAAAACACTTGAGAGAGCATTCAATTTCACCTTTGACCTCTAGCAAGACTTCAGTCATGCGACATCCCTCCCCACTACACTGAAATATCTCTTATTTCAGTTTCATCATCTTAACTAACATTTGTTTACAATATAAACGGGGCCGAATTATTTAAGCTATTATCTAAGAAATCCTATTTCTATGAACTCTAAACAGGTTACACGAACATAGCATATATATATATATATAGTAATTCTACAGACAACTAGAGCATGCAGAGTCTATTTCCTTGTGGGAAATCTTTAATACAAACATATTCTTATATTTAAACAAAAGTAACCTTAATCAGTATGATTTCAGTGTGTATCTAATAACAAACATTAATTAAGATCAAAAGTCAGTTTAGATCATAACATTACTTTATCTACTTCTCTTTTTTCTTCAAAAGACAAAATTTGGTTAGTTACAGTAAAAGTATAAATCATGTAGAACATTAGCAAACAAATTAAGTAGAGTATTAGCATGTAAAAACATTTAAAATGCGCTAGACCATAACATCAATGGTAATTTCTATAAGAAACCTTATCTTATAATTTCTACTCCTATCGTTACTATGGGCATTAATTTATTTTAAAATTTGGCCTTAAAAACTACTCCTGAAACAAATTATTTGTTACTGTGAGTAAAGTCAAAACATTCACTATTTCAATATTCAATTACTATTCAGAGACCAATTAATATGAGAACTTAATAAACACAAAGATTAAATCATAAGTCAAGCAATAATAATATCTAAGCAAAACACTAATATTATTTAAGCAGAAAAACAACTTATTACTGTTAGTGCAAATCATACAATTTATCAATGGCACTTATTCAAAAAACCATATTTAGGGAGACTCTGAGTTTTCGCTTAAAATGATCATAAAGCTAGTAAAACAAATAAAATAAAAAAAAATTAATTTGTCTTTTAGCACAGTGGTCAAAGACGGTGGGGACATTTTCTTTCCCATTTTTTCAGTTCTAATACGTGGGTACTTTTAATTAACTAATAAGGTATTTTCCATACCCTTCTTTCTCTCTGCACTAAAGTTTGGACATGTATAGGGATTTTCTTGTTTCTGGGATTTCATCAAGTCGTTTACATGATGTTTTAAAGTAGTTTAAGAGACTTTTATTTCTTTCTTTCCCTTGCTCATGAAATTCTTGCTAGGCATTATTCAACGGTTTCCTAGTTTGCCTCGCCTTTTCACTCCCCCGCTGTCTTCACTGCAGGCCCAGGTTCGTACACTACTACATATTATCTTCTTTCTAAGATAGGCAAGACAAAAAGGAAGCGATCGATGCATCTTCCGAACCCCTCCAGCCTGGCTTTTTCGTCCTACCTTCGGGCCGATCTGTACTAAGACCACCCTTGTAGGAAACCTGCAACGTCACAGCGATTCTCTTCAGTACTGCATACACACGTACCTTTGAAGCAGACCTCGGGATGAAAATTTAAACCTATGTCACTACTACAGTTGTAAGAAAGGTTCCCTATGACTTCGGGGTACCAACAATGGCCATACGTCGGTAATCTGAGGCTATACTTTGCCTCCCCTGCAACTGCAAGTGATTGCAATCTCCAATCAATGGGCAACAGGGACTTGTTTGAGAGAGAACAAAATCTAAAGACTTTTAGAACTTGCGGGTCGGGGCTGCCTAGGAATAGGGTGGTAATGGAAGGTATGTGTCTACACAACTAGATTATTTTTCCAAGATACTTAGGACTTAGCTGTGAAACTGATATATAACATTACTATAGATATCAAAAAGAACAATCACTAAATACTGAGAAAAGCCACTTAAGAAATATTCTTATTAGCAGTGGCTACAATAATATCAAGCATAAATTCAGATGAAAAATACAAATCATCAGGTTACTGCTGATTGTATTTCAAAAATAATAATTAGCAACAGGCCATTGAGTGATAGCAACAATATCAGTCAACATAATAATAACATTACTAATATTCATGATCAAAATAAGAATAATAAAAAATAAAGTAAAAATACTAAATCAGGAATAGCCATATATATACAATGGAGACTGGCATTCAGAAGTAAGAACAGAGTTCTAAACTTATATTTCATAATAATGCTCATTCTAACACAGTCTCTTTTACTATTCAAATTCCTGCTGTCATAATCTATGTATATATATAGAGCATACGTGGCAACTTGCTGGCTCCCCAATTTGTCAATGGGAGTTTTTATCTATTCTCTAAACAGTTGCAATATGTGGAGAAAGTATTTATGCAAAAGTCAGTACTACCGATGTCTTATCAATATTTATGCAATAACAGCATGCAAAAATTTATCAACTGAATTAAAATGTATGCACAAGTATCGCCTAGCTTCGCTGGAAAAAGAAACAAAAAACAAAAAAAAAGAATCAATGACGGCAACATTCTTTTAGCATCGGAAGGAGCTTATGTCAGTCTCAGAGTAGAGTGAAAGGTAGGAGAGAGAGAGAGAGAGAGAGAGAGAGAGAGAGAGAGACCTTGAAATACGTCGCGGTCAGGCGAGACGGGCTTCCTTCCTTTACATGTACTGAAAATAAAAAAAAAATCATCGCAGAGTATCTCTACATAATAAAAGAATAAATAAACAAATGAGAGTGAACAAACCCTGAGCAATGACTATCAATAGAGTTTTACGTTTATTGTCAGAGGGCTATTCTTATTCCCGATTAACAAAAAACAAAAGCAAAAGAACTTAGTGTACAACTGCAGAAACGTCGAAGCATAAATATATTCCTTTCTGTCTAATATTGCTAAGGAGTTTACTGTAATAGCATACACATCCTTGTCTATAATGACAATCTTTTTCTTGCTATAAATCAGAGGGTTGAGTCGAAGCACACACTCTCTAAAAGGCAACATATCCCTGATGAAATTAAAGCAAAATATTACAATCATATGTGACAATATCTCTACTACTATCAACAAAAATACAAATATCTTTTTCTTAACTTCTTAAAAAAACTTAAGTATCATTAATTTATTAACTTTCAAATTCAACAGGTAATCTCTAATAATCTCAATTATATTAATTAGCTCAATTATAATTTTAAATTCATGACTGATAGTAATTACCAATTATTTCTAGATAATCTTTTTCAAAACTCTTTAATTATAATATATATCAAAGGGATAAAGATATTAAAGATTTTTCTTCCCACACAAAAAGAACTATAAGACAAAAACGGGAATCTGAAAAAGTATAAAAAATCTGTCTCTGTGTATGCAATAATAAAAACAAAAAGTATATTTCATTAGCAACAGTAAAGAGTGCATTTTGCTTAAGTTTCAAATTTTCGTACGGAGTTGTACATGAACAATTCAAACATAAAATATATATATTCTTTTACTATCTCGAATTTAACTTATTTAAACTACTATACAACAGAATTTCCTCCAGAACAGGGAGAAGTGCGATATATAACTGTTCTGTCTGTTTGCTTTTACGGGGGTGCGCATGTGGGCGCTGTTTTCTCCCCTGTTGTTCTGGCTTCTGGATCAAATTCTGCTCTCTCAAATACGGGAAACGGCTGTGTAACATTCTTGTTGTCATTTCGTGTCAGCTCTTACTCTTTCTTTATGATCAAGCTAAAATAATTTTAATAAACGTTATCATGGCTAAAACTCGCAAAGTTTTATTTTACCAATCTAACATATCTCTTCAGACAAATAATGTATATACTGCAGCTAGCAAAGAAAATAAAGAATCATTCATAGATTCACGTCCTTTATCACGTAATATCTATCTTGGAACTCTCGGAAATCGAATAATAATCTCATTGGCGGAGTAGGGGACAAAAAAAATCAAACAAACTTGGCATCTCAACCATATCTGGGCAGGTGGAGAATCATTTTCTCAAAAATATCCCTCAATAGATATTGCAACAGCGCATCACCTCCCATAAAATACTTTGATATGGCATGCAGAAGGACCCGGCGGAGCAGGGGAACTACCCTCGGAGACTCCCCAATCATGCTTCCTAACGGTGCTTTCCGCGATTTCACCCCCTAAAGCAACCCCCCCATTATACCCCCAGTCATTCATACTCATTCTCTGCCTCACTCGATGCATCACTTTCAAAACAATCATCCCCGTTCTGTAAAATTCCCTTTTATTTACAACGCGTTGGTTTCCCTTCCCTTATCTCTCTGAAGGAGAGTAAAGGTGAAATCTCGGTTGGGCCGCGCGGTCACAAGACTGCCTCACCTGTCCTAGGTCCCATTCTAACAACAAACAAATATTCTACTCCCTTGAAGCTACGTTAGGGTGACACTGAAAAACCTTCCCTATTCTAGGACAGCACAAATTCCTCTAATTTACTCTTATGCTGGCGTCACACATAGCCAAAACTCCCGACCCGACTCTTAAGACCACATTCCAACGGAATCTTCGCTCAATCCTTGGAGATCCGGCAGATTTTTTAGCCGACAGGTGCATTCCTGTGCCTGTCGGAAGTGCGTCATACGTCCGCGTAAGCATTCCTATGGATCGTAATTGCAATCGTATGGAGTAGTTTGGATGCGTAATTTAGCGTACGACTGATCATACGCAAACGTAAGTCTCATCATAGAAAACGGGAAATATCAATTTTTGACCGTTACGACTGGGCCAACCATGCTCCCGACGCTCCCTACCCATCGTAGGGGGACGTACACGTTCGTAGGGGGTTGTTCATTTTCATTATTTTATACTGAGAAGATATTAAGTTTAATATTTTACATTTAATAATGTAATAATGTTTCATCTTTGTCATTCACAGAATCCTTCAAATGTAAGTTGTATGTACTGGTAAACGCAAATAAAAAGTAATTTGGTATAGTTATATTTGCCCTTTATTTTCCATTTATATAATTATGTTAGAATTGATCCTAGTGAACAATAAATATATGGAATATATATATATATATATATATATATATATATATATATATATATATATATATATATATATATATATATATATATATATATATATATATATATATATATATATATATATATATATATATATATATATATATATATATATAGATATATATATATTTATATATATATATATATATATATATATATATATTATATATATATATATATATATATATATATATATATATATATATATATATATATATATATATATATATATATATATATATATATATATATATATATATATATATATATATATATATATATATATATATATATATATATATATATATATATATATATATATATATATATATATATATATATATATATATATATATGGGATATTTGTGAAAGTATAACCCTGATTTATATATTTGGCACTTCAGCTACTTATATATATAAGTAAATATATGTTGGCCATGTATGTTAATATACTTCATATATTTTGTTTGACACATTTATGGATTTGATTAATTCATATTTTGATATGAGGGAAAAAATAAATGCACTAATATCATGGTAAACAATAAGAAATGCACTAATATCATGCTAAAACAATAAGAAATGCGGCAAGCGGAGCAGGAAAACTGAACGCCCAGGACTGGGTTGTCAGAAATGAGACCACGCATGCGCGCGTTGTCTTTTCGTACTGCGCTGCCAGACGTATAAGCGAATTTTTAAATTTTTAATGGTTCCAGACCCGGAGGACTGTGTACGCCGAGTAGGATTGATCCTCTGGATCGTACACGGGCGTACACCTTCTCCTACACCCGCATACTATCAAGAAGATCGATCTTACCCGTCGTACGCAGTCTTCTACGACTGATTTGGTCTTCCGAATCACGGAGATTATTGGGTGCAGCAGCCAATTATCGTAGGCCCTCCACGACGGTCCACGACCCCCTCGATTTTTTTAAACTACGTAGGACCGTTAGGATTCCGTCGTACGCGGACGAAAAATTACACCCGATTATCGTAATGACGTCATTGCTGCCAGGAGATTCCGTTTTTAGACGGTTTTAAGAGTCGGGTCGGGAATTTTGGCTATGTGTGACGCCAGCATTACTTTCGCCTGACTAGCGCGAAAAAAAAAAACTCATCTCTAAATAATATCACAAAAGTTCTTATTCTTCAAAATAAAATACCACACACGTATCATAATATTAATTTCTTCATCATAACAACATTAAAAAAAACAATCTGTCATTTATGTCTTTCTTTCGCTAAAACATTACTCCCGCGGAGAAAAACAAACAAACAAAAAAGGAAAAAACCTTGAAAACAGGCGCAATCTTAACACTCGACTTCTTACGCTTTAAGAAATTAATATAAAAATGATTTTACACGTACATTAATTTTTTCAAATTAAAATCAATACATTCGCGTCCTTAAAATTCAATTTAGGCATTAATACAAATAAATGGAACACACTTCCAACGCAGTTTCTTTATATTATTCAAATTATAAAAAAAAAATGGAGTTTATTACTTCTTATAGCTATTAGTACAAATTATCCATGTTAGTAATGGGTACAGAAATTCTATTTTTATTAACTTACTAGGCGCCACACCCCTCATAGGCGGGTTGGCTGAGTCAAAGCATAACTACAAGATAAAATGGCGGCGTCCACCGACCTCAATTTCTTTTACTAATTGTCCCATTACTCACTGGATACAGATCACAAGTACTTAGCTGTTTTAAGGAGGTGGTCCTGAAGAACTTCATGGCAGAAGGCAAGGAAGGAGGGGGATCTCCTTCTTTCTGGGCGCGGGAGGTTCCCATCCAATTCTCCATCTCTCGAGTAAAATCGACGAATCGCCATCTTCTTGGTCGGATCCGGCAACTTATACTTCTTGTAATGGGCATTTTCACTCAATGCCCCGGTCACACTTTGGCTCACTGTGACGACGGCGTCCATGAATACTCTCGTTGATACTTTTACTGCTGCGGGGAGGGGAGGGGGGGGCTTGCCAATACTGTAAGTGAAGGAGGAGCTCTGACTTTCTCGGTGTCACTCTCTCACTGCTGGTAAGCGTCTAGAAGTTTCTTCACTTGAACTTTTCTTCCATAGATGCTATATATTGTTTTCTTCTGATGTTTTTCTTTTTTCTCTTCGGTAAAGTATCGGCGTGGATTGATCCCGAGCTGTTCACCAAATTTGTAGGATAGTTAACTGATGTATGATTTGCTATCCCATCTAATGACACCAATTTGTAAGATAGTGTCCCTCCGAGTGTCACCAAATTTGTAAGATGACTGGGTTATCTCACTGCTTGTCACCCATTTGTTATATAGTGGGGTTACTGTTCCACCTGATGACACCAAATATGTCGTGAGATTTCTATTTTATACAAGTTGTAATTATGGTAGCGTGGTTGGTGAAAAACATCTTCTTTATATTGCTTTATTCTTATTTAGTATCTATGTACTCAGAGCTCCCATTACTACTGTTCCTGTCACGACTAATTCCTGATTCCCACCCCAAAAGGGGGAGGCTAGCAAAGCTGTACTGTGTTAAGTCTGCTGCTGGCAAGGCCCGGTCTCTAACTAACTGTGTCTGCCCCGGAGGCATCTTGAAATACCCCAAGGGCAGGGCGTGGCTTGGCATCCAGTCCTGCCAATAAACTCAAGTGACATCCAGTCCTGCAAATCAACTCCAGGTTCGAAGTGGAGTCCCCCCTATTTTGGGGAGGAGCTATTTCAACAAGCCTATTGCAAAGGAGTGGGTGGCAATTGTCTATTGCCATTGGGTACCTCCCCAGGTCATTTACATAAGCATAGTCAAAAGTCAAAGTCAAAACATTTATTTCCATTTTGTACAATGGTTATTCAACATTAATAGTAACTTATAAGTAGACATGTAATTAAACTAATAAATAAGAGGGTTAGACATATAGTTAAATTAAATGTAGCTTTCATAGAAAATAATAATGCTGTAATAAAAATGTTAACAATAATGTTAATAATAAAGTAGTAAGTATGCCACTAGATACAGGATCGTTATTATTGGCATCATTTCCATATTTGTTTCCTTACAATGAGAATAATTAGTTCTTAATGAGCAGCAACTATTTGTCCAAAAGAAAACTATATAGTTTGCTTTTGAAAGCTGTGAA
Organism: Halocaridina rubra; assembly: GCA_037179515.1. NCBI lineage: Eukaryota > Metazoa > Arthropoda > Malacostraca > Decapoda > Atyidae > Halocaridina > Halocaridina rubra. The sequence goes on along the minus strand of JAXCGZ010001943.1, from coordinate 152,426 downwards.
GGAGGATGCATTTTTAAGATGCTCTGGAATATTATTCCAGAGTGTTGGCCCTTTGATAGTGATAGTGATAGGTCAAATGCTCGTGTGTGGTATTGGGAATAGGGGATTTGTTTGGGTCTCTCACACCTCCTTGAGGCACTTGGCGCCGGGTGCTGATCTTCGTGACCCTTTTAATATTGCAAATGTTCGTGTGTGGTATTGGGAATAGAGGACTTGTTTGCGTCTCTCACACCTTCTTGAGGCACTTGGCGCCGGGAGCTGATCTCCGTGACCCTTTTAATATAGGCCTTATCCCAGCAAAACACTTGAGAGAGCGTTCAATTTCACCTTTGACCTCTAGCAAGACTTCAGTCATGCGACATATATATATATATATACACACACACACACACACACAATTAGGTAATCACACTCATATATATATATATATATATATATATATATATATATATATATATATATATATATATATATATATATATATATATATATATATATATATATATATGTGTATATATATATATATATATATATATATATATATATATATATATATATATATATATATATATATATATATATATATATATATATATATATATATATATATATATATATATATATATATATATATATATATATATATATATATATATATATATATATATATATATATATATATATATATATATATATATATATATATATATATATATATATATATATATAATATATATATATATATATATATATATATATATATATATATATATATATATATATATATATATATATATATATATATATATATATATATATATATATATATATATATATATATATATATATATATATATATATATATATATATATATATATATATATATATATATATATATATATATATATATATATATATAAAACACGCTTGAAAAGGTTCAAAGACATGCCACGAAACTGGTGCCAGAAATACGCAATCTCAGTTATGATGAGAGGCTGAGGGAATTAGACTTACCATCACTCGAAGCTAGAAGAGTGAGGGGGGATATGGTGACAGTCTTTAAATTCCTTCATGGTTATGATAGAGTGGATAGGGATCGATATTTTGATATGGCTGGCTCTAGAACTAGAGGTCATAGTTTGAAGCTTCGTAAGAAAACTTCTTTGCAGGATGTAAGGAAATACTTTTTCAGTGTAAGAGTAGTTGATAATTGGAATTGGCTAAGCGAGGAGGTAGTTAATGCTATCTTAATCCATAGTTTTAAGGACAGGTATGATAAGTATCACTAAGTCTAAAATGGAACCGATCAAGAGACGGGAAGATATGAGCTTTGGCCTCTTTCCCGTAAACACAATTAGGTAATCACACACACAAGCGAGGAGGTAGTTAATGCTATCTCAATCCATAGTTTTAAGGACAGGTATGATAAGTATCACTAAGTATAAAATGGAACCGATCAGGAGACGGGAAGATACGAGCTTTGGGCTCTTTCCCGTAAACACAATTAGGTAATCACACACACACACACACACACACACACACACACACACACACACACACACACACACACACACTCTCTCTCTCTCTCTCTCTCTCTCTCTCTCTCTCTCTCTCTCTCTCTCTCTCATCCAACGACAGGTACAGACACCAGGATCCATGGGCTAACCCCAGAACACACTACAATGATGAATTCCCAGCAGAAACACACAGTCGAAGCTACAACTATGACTATGGATACCACCCCAATGAAACATGGTAATACCTCGTCTCCTGCTGTTGCTGTTACTGCTGGCGATGTGAAAGTTACTTGTAAATATAATGATAGATTATCTGTCGTACATATAAATGCACAATCTCTGTTATCCCATATACTAGAAATTGAACATATGTTTGTACAAGAAAATATTGATGTTCTTTGCATTAGCAAATCATGGCTGTATCCGTCAATTAATAATGCATTTATTAATATTCCTTCATATAATATTTATCGCTATGACAGTGGTAGAGGTGGAGGTGTATGTTTATTTGTTAAAAATTATTTGAAGGCCACTGAACTAAATCTTGAAACTGAGAAGCACGAAGGAGTGGAAGATAAATGGATCTCTGTCCAACATAAAAAGTTTCCTTCTATTATCATAGGCTGCGTGTACCGCCACCCCAAAGCCCCGGTAACCTCTTTTAGCTATATTTTGGACGTTTTTAAGGAGATAATTTTAAAAAACAAACCAGTTTTTATATATGGCGATTTTAATGATGATCAACTAAAAAGAGAAAATAAAATGAGTAGACTTATTAAGAATTTAAATCTAGAACAGATTATAAATAAACCAACTAGAATCACTCCCACTTCAGTTTCCCAAATCGATCTAGTAATAACAAACTCCAAACATATGATAACTAAGTGTGACGTAATGCCAAGCCCTATAACAGACCACGAGGAAATTGTAACGTCCCTAAATATTCGCAAACCAAAGAGACAACCAATCTTTAAAACATTCAGATGCTTAAGAAATTATTCACAAGAATTACTTTGTAGTTTACTTATGAATGAAGTACATAAATTAAATGAAATTCTATATACCGATAATATAAATATACAAGTAAGAATTTTAACCAGTGTCTTATCATCATGTATAGATCGATGTGCACCACTCGTGACAAGAGAAATATTTCGTCCCCCCGCTCCTTGGATAACAGATGACATAAAAAGCATTATGAAAGAAAGAGACAAACTACAAAATGAAGTAAAACTACAAAGAGATAATATCCCTTTAAGAGAAAAGTTTACAGAGCAAAAGAAACAAGTAAAATCATTATTAAGTAGCAGTAAGAAACAATATTACAAAAATGAATTTCAAAACGCTAAAGGCAATATCTCTGATACATGGAAAATTGCTAAAACCATGCTTTCGAATAACTGTAATAAAAGTAGTAACATATCAATTATACCCGATGAGGTAGATATAAGTGCTAAAGCAGAAGAGTTCAATAATTTTTTCGCTGAAGTGGGAAAAAAAAACTTTGAAAAAACGAAAAAAGAAATAATAAATGAAATAAATAATAGTAATGGTGGTAATAATAATGATGATGGTAGAAGTAATAATAATAGTAATGTTGATAATGGTGTAAATAATAATGATGGTGGTAGTAATGGTAATGATAATAGTGATGATGGTAGTAATAATAATAATAATGTTAATTTGGAAGAACATAGTGCATTCAATAGAAGTAATGATGTCTTTAACCCTACTACAGTAGATTGTAATACAGTAATCTTAGTAATAAAAAATCTGAAAGACTCTAATGCATATGGATCAGATGGAATTTGTTTTCGTTTTATTAGAGATTCATTATTTGTAATAGCATATTATCTGACGGTAATAATCAATACTTCCATAGCTACCAATATTTACCCAGATTTATGGAAAAATCCCCATGTAATTCCTGGTTTTAAAAATGGAAATCCTGACGACGTCTCTAACTATAGACCAATCTCTTTACTACCAATTTTATCAAAGATACTTGAAAAGATTGTTGCAAATCAGTTAAGTGAGTTTCTTGAAAAAAATAAACTTATTGCAAAAAGTCAACACGGTTTCAGGCCAAAATTATCAACTGAAACTGCCTTATTGAAAATATCAGATGAAATATACAAAAATATAGATAATAAGAAAATATCATTGCTACTACTACTCGATCTTTCTAAAGCTTTTGATAGTGTAAACCATAGTATATTATTAGAAAAATGCAAAAAAATGAGCATTGACCCAAGCTGGTTCGAGAACTATTTAAAAAACCGCTACCAGTCAGTCAGAATAAAAGATGTAGTTTCAAGTTCCAAGAAGGTATTGTTTGGGGTCCCTCAGGGATCGATCCTAGGACCTATACTTTTTCTAATATATGTAAACGATCTAGTAAAATATTTACCCAACTGTTATGTCATTCAATATGCTGACGATACTCAAATCTCAATTGAAGGAGAAATTAATGATTTAGAAAATATTATTCGTAGAGCAGAAGAAATTTTGTATATGGCTAAACGTTATTTTCTAAAAAATGGTTTGTTACTTAATGAAACTAAAACCCAATCTATTCTTATCGGATCCAGACAATTATTATCAGAAGTTGATGACAATCTTCATATAAATTTTAACGGTAATATCATTAAGCCAATGAACTCGGTAAAGAACCTAGGTGTCTATTTTGACCGTTACATGAATTTTGAAATGCATATAGATGAAATTTATAAAAAAGTAATGGGTACTCTAATATATCTAAATAGGGTAAAAGACTCATTTGAAACATCAACTCGTATAATAATTGTCCAGTCCTTAGCTATGAGTTTAATTAATTACTGTCTCAAAGTTTGGGGATGTACAAATAAGACTCAATTACAAAGAATACAAAAGTTACAAAACTTTGCAGCACGAGTGGCTGTTGGCAATGTAAGAAAATACGAGCACATCTCTCCTGTTTTAAAAGATCTAGAATGGATAAAGATTAGAGATAAATATGTTTTTGATATATGTACCTTTGTTTTTAATATACTAAGAAATAATCTTCCTGATTGCTTGTATAATTTTTCTACAGTAAGCTCAGTTACCGGGTTAACTACCCGTCAAGGGGAAGATTTATTAGTACGAAGGTCTAAAACTGATATTGGCTCAAGAGATATAAACATTCGTGGACCTGATTTATATAATCAGCTTCCCAGTGAACTAAAAAATGCTGGTTCAGTGTATACTTTTAAATATAATCTTAAGAAGTTACTCTTAAAGGAAGATTTTACTTGTAATTTTTAATGGTACACTCATCTTTATGATTTGATTGTTTTAGTATGTCTATATCGTACACCACAGATGTCTATCTGGAATATATATTTATCTTATTTGAATACCCAATGTACTTTGGAAATAAAGGCTTATTATTATTATTATTATTATATTACTCTTCAAGAGACAGAAAATGAGAGATCTAGGAGTAAACATCCTGGCAGATTTGTCTCCAGAAATACATATAAATGGCATAGTAAGGGCAGCATATGCATTCTTATCAAATGTAAGGGTAGCCTTCAGGCACATGAACAAGGAAATGTTCAGAAATATTTATGTAACCTATGTGAGGCCAAAACTCGAATATGCAGCCCCCTTTTGGAATCCACACTTGAAAAAGCACATAACTAAGCTTGAAAAAGTTCAGGGACATGCCACGAAACTGGTGCCAGAAATACGCAATATCAGTTATGATGAGAGGCTGAGGGAATTAGACTTACCATCACTCGAAGCTAGAAGATTGAGGGGGGATATGGTGACAGTCTTTAAATTCCTTCATGGTTATGATAGAGTGGATAGGGATGGATATTTTGATATGGCAGGCTCTAGAACTAGAGGTCATAGTGTGAAGCTTCGTAAGAAAACTTCTTTGCAGGATGTAAGGAAATACTTTTTCAGTGTAAGAGTAGTTGATAATTGGAATTGGCTAAGCGAGGAGGTAGTTAATGCTATCTCAATCCCTAGTTTTAAGGACAGGTATGATAAGTATCACAAAGTATAAAATGGAACCGATCAGGAGACGGGAAGATACGAGCAATGGGCTCTTTCCCGTAAACACAATTAGGTAAGTACAATTAGGTAAGTACACACATATATATACACACACACTGAAAAACTGAAGGTAAAAGAACAGGTTTTAAGGCTAAAGAGAGAGGATGGAAGCATCACTGAGACGGATGAAGAGATCTGCAAAGAATTGAACAAGGAGTTTCAGTCAGTATTTACAGTAGAAAATACCCCACCCCCTCAGATTGCAGTGATAGAAGCTCAAGGGCCGGTATTAGAGAACATTAACCTTACAGCCACAGAGGTATGCAAAGTGCTGATGGATTTAGATGTTCATAAAGCTACAGGTCCTGATGACATATCCCCTCATGTGCTTAAAAAATGCGCAAACACAATATCAGTGGCACTAAGTATCATATTTAAGGAGTCACTGGAGTCTGGGGAGATTCCAAGATGCTGGAAACAAGCAAATGTGATACCTATCTTCAAAAAGGGAAGGAGGGATACGGCTCTGAACTATAGACCATTTTCCTTGACCAGCATAGTTTGCAAAGTTATGGAGAAACTACTAAGGAAACATATCTCTCTTCACTTGGAATCCTTCAACTTTTTGTCAGTGAGGCAATATGGCTTCAGAGAAGGTAGATCAACAGTAACAAACTTATTAGAATTTTATTATGAGGTAAGCCAAATCTTACAGGAAAGAGAGGGCTGGGCAGATTGCATATTCCTAGACTTCCAGAAAGCGTTTGACACTGTTCCACATGGGAGACTTATTAGGAAGCTGCAATCAATGGCTAGAATAGGTGGAAATGTTTTGGAATGGATAAAAACTTACTTAGAAGGAAGGGAACAGAGGGTTAGAGTAAGACACTCAGTGTCTGAATGGAGAAGAGGTAGTAATGGAGTTCCACAGGGTTCAGTTTTAGGGCCACTTTTGTTCCTTGTATATGTAAATGACCTACCAGAGTCTGTAAATTCATTCATGAATATGTTTGCAGATAATGCAAAGATTGTGAAGAAAGTAAAAAACGAGAACAATGGTAGAGAACTTCAGGAGGATCTAAATAATCTGCATGAGTGGTCAGAAAAGTGGCTAATGAAATTCAATACTTCAAAATGTAAGGTAATGAGAATGGGTACAAGTGCAAGAAGGCCCAAGCTTGACTACTCGGTGGCTGGAGTACAACTTCAAGAGACAGAAAATGAGAGAGATCTAGGAGTAAACATACTGTCAGATTTGTCTCCAGAAATACATATAAATGGCATAGTAAGGGCAGCATATGCATTCTTATCAAATGTAAGGGTAGCCTTCAGGCACATGGACAAGGAAATGTTCAGAAATATTTATGTAACCTATGTGAGGCCAAAACTCGAATATGCAGCCCCCTTTTGGAATCCGCACTTGAAAAAGCACATAGCTAAGCTTGAAAAAGTTCAAAGACATGCCACGAAACTGGTGCCAGAAATACGCAATCTCAGTTATGATGAGAGGCTAAGGGAATTAGACTTACCATCACTCGAAGCTAGAAGAGTGAGGGGGGATATGGTGACAGTTTAAATTCCTTCATGGTTATGATAGAGTGGATAGGGATCGATATTTTGATATGGCTGGCTCTAGAACTAGAGGTCATAGTTTGAAGATTCGTAAGAAAACTTCTTTGCAGGATTTAAGGAAATACTTTTTCAGTGTAAGAGTAGTTGATAATTGGAATTGGCTAAGTGAGGAGGTAGTTAATGCTATCTCAATCCATAGTTTTAAGGACAGGTATGATAAGTATCACAAAGTATAAAATGGAACCGATGAGGAGACGGGAAGATACGAGCTTTGGGCTCTTTCCCGTAAACACAATTAGGTAATCACAATTAGATAATCACACACACACACACACACACACACACACACACACACACACACACACACACACACACACACATATATATATATATATATATATATATATATATATATATATATATATATATATATATATATATATATATATATCACACACACACACACACACACACACACACACACACACACACATATATATATATATATATATATATATATATATATATATATATATATATATATATATATATATATATATATATATATATATATATATATATATATATATATATATATATATATATATATATATATATATATATATATATATATATATATATATATATATATATATATATATATATATATATATATATATATATATATATATATATATATATATATATATATATATATATATATATATATATAAATATATATATATTTATATATATATATATATATATATATATATATATATATATATATATATATATATATATATATATATATATATATATATATATATATATATATATATATCATACATATACCTTGGCTGTTTCCCCCTTAAATTGGGGGGTAGCCGACATCAATAAAAAGGAAAACAGTTTGGGGAGAAGTTATTCTCCCCCCCACTCCCCTTCTTCTTTGACATCTCACAGGAGGTTGGTACAAGGGGTATATATATATATATATATATATATATATATATATATATATATATATATATATATATATATATATATATATATATATATATAATATATATATATATATATATATATATATATATATATATATATATATATATAAAATATATATATATATATATATATATATATATATATATATATATATATATATATATATATATATATATATATATATATATATATATATATATATATATATATATATATATATATATATATATATATATATATATATATATATATATAATATATATATATATATATATATATATATATATATATATATATATATATATATATATATATATATATATATATATATATATATATATATATATATATATATATATATATATATATATATACATATACGTATATATATATATATATATATATATATATATATATATATATATATATATATATATATATATATATATATATATATATATATATATATATATATATATATATATATATATATATATATATATATGATTACCTAATTGTGATTACCTAATTGTGTTTACGGGAAAGAGCCCAAAGTTCGTATCTTCCCGTGTGTGTGTGTGATTACCTAATTGTGATTACCTAATTGTGTTTACGGGAAAGAGCCCAAAGCTCGTATCTTCCCGTCTCCTCATCGGTTCCATTTTATACTTAGTGATACTTATCATACCTGTCCTTAAAACTATGGATTGAGATAGCATTAACTACCTCCTCGCTTAGCCAATTCCAATTATCAACTACTCTTACACTGAAAAAGTATTTCCTTACATCCTGCAAAGAAGTTTTCTTACGAAGCTTCAAACTATGACCTCTAGTTCTAGAGCCAGCCACATCAAAATATCGATCCCTATCCACTCTATAATAACCATGAAGGAATTTAAAGACTGTCACCATATCCCCCCTCACTCTTCTAGCTTCCAGTGATGGTAAGTCTAAATCCCTCAGCCCCTCATCATAACTGAGATTGCGTATTTCTGGCACCAGTTTCGTGGCATGTCTCTGAACTTTTTCAAGCTTAGCTATGTGCTTTTTCAAGTGTGGATTCCAAAAGGGGGCTGCATATTCGAGTTTTGGCCTCACATAGGTTACATAAATATTTCTGAACATTTCCTTGTCCATGTGCCTGAAGGCTACCCTTACATTTGATAAGAATGCATATGCTGCCCTTACTATGCCATTTATATGTATTTCTGGAGACAAATCTGACAGTATGTTTACTCCTAGATCTCTCTCATTTTCTGTCTCTTGAAGTTGTACTCCAGCCACCGAGTAGTCAAGCTTGGGCCTTCTTGCACTTGTACCCATTCTCATTACCTTACATTTTGAAGCATTGAATTTCATTAGCCACCTTTCTGACCACTCATGCAGATTATTTAGATCCTCCAGAAGTTCTCTACCATTGTTCTCGTTTTTTACTTTCTTCACAATCTTTGCATCATCTGCAAACATATTCATGAATGAATTTACAGACTCTGGTAGGTCATTTACATATACAAGGAACAAAAGTGGCCCTAAAACTGAACCCTGTGGAACTCCACTACTAACTCTTCTCCATTCAGACACTGAGTGTCTTACTCTAACCCTCTGTTCCCTTCCTTCTAAGTAAGTTTTTATCCATTCCAAAACATTTCCACCTATTCTAGCCATTGATTGCAGCTTCCTAATAAGTCTCCCATGTGGAACAGTGTCAAACGCTTTCTGGAAGTCTAGGAATATGCAATCTGCCCAGCCCTCTCTTTCCTGTAAGATTTGGCTTACCTCATCATAAAATTCTAATAAGTTTGTTACTGTTGATCTACCTTCTCTGAAGCCATGTTGCCTCACTGACAAAAAGTTGAAGGATTCCAAGTGAAGAGAGATATGTTTCCTTAGTAGTTTCTCCATAACTTTGCAAACTATGCTGGTCAAGGAAACAGGTCTATAGTTCAGAGCCGTATCCCTCCTTCCCTTTTTGAAGATAGGTATCACATTTGCTTGTTTCCAGCATCTTGGAATCTCCCCCGAATCCAGTGACTCCTTAAATATGATACTTAGTGCCACTGATATTGTGTTTGCGCATTTTTTAAGCACATGAGGGAATATGTCATCAGGACCTGTTGCTTTATGAACATCTAAATCCATCAGCGCTTTGCATACCTCTGTGGCTGTAAGGTTGATGTTCTCTAATACCGGCCCTTGAGCTTCTATCACTGCAATCTGAGGGGGTGGGGTATTTTCTACTGTAAATACTGACTGAAACTCCTTGTTCAATTCTTTGCAGATCTCTTCATCCGTCTCAGTGATGCTTCCATCCGCTCTCTTTAGCCTTAAAACCTGTTCTATTACCTTCAGTTTTCCTCTGATAAAGCTGTGGAAAAGCTTGGGATTTTCTTTAGCCTTCCTGGTGATGTCCCTCTCATAATCTCTCTCTGCCTCTCTCCTTTTACTTAGGTAGTCATTTCTTGCTCTTTTGTAGGTTTGCCAGGCATTTATGTTTTTTCTCCTCCTATACCTTTTCCAGCATTTGTCTCTCCACTCCTTAGCTCTTTTACACCCATTATCGAACCATTTCTCTCTGGCATGAATTACACCTACTTTGGTGACAGGTATGCAGCAATCTACTATCTTCCCATATTTCTCACAAAAGATGTCATACATTTCTTGTACAGATTTGTTGTAAAATAAGGTTCTCCAGTCAATAACTGCAAAAAGTTCATTCATTTTGATGTAATCTCCTTTCGGATAGTTCCTCCTCATGTCGTCAGTGCCTCCACTCTCAGGAAGAATATCTTCAATGATATACTCCATCACCAACACACAGTGGTCACTCTTTCCAATTGGTGGTTCATACTCAAATTTTTCAATATCCAACACATTATCTGTGAACACTAGATCAAGTAGTGATGGCTCATCCCCACCCCTGGCCCTTGTTGGTTCCATTACATGTTGGTGTAGGAAATTCCTTTGTATGCAATCTAGGAATCTTGCACCGAATGAGTCCTCACCACTGTGTGGGTCAAGATTTATCCAATCTATCTCTTTATGATTAAAGTCTCCCATAATCAAAATCCTACATTTTTTTTCCCGTGCCATGTTAACAACTGAGTTTATGACTTCAATAGTACCTATATGACTTTCCTCATAAACTTCAAGCCTAGTTTGGTTCCTTGGTGGGTTGTATACAACAGTTATTATAATGCTTTCTGACCCAGTATTTATGCGAGCAACAAGAAATTCCTTGAACTCACTTTCTATAGCCAAGTTTATTTCTTCGACTTGAATCCTTTCACTTATGAGCAGTGCTATCCCTCCACCAGTCCTCTCAGATCTTTCAACCCTTAGTATTCTGAAACCCTTAGGAAAAACTGTGACACTGTTTATGTCCTCACTCAACTTTGTCTCTGTAATTGCTACTATATCTGCCTTACTGTTGTGAATCCTATCTTTTAATTCTACTGCCTTACCAGCTAATCCATCAGCATTTGTGTATAACAATCTTAATGAGGCCCCATCCCCTGATCTTCTGTCATTATCTTGTTTATCTCCCCTTTGTCTGGAAGAACTCTGTAATGAAAATTTTTCTTCTCTTCATTTCTTTCATCATTTAACCTTCTTGCCTCTTGCAACAAGTTTTTGATCTTTCCCATCTCTTCCTGTGCTCTGTATTGTCTAATGAACACTTCTTTGAATTCTTGAAGGTCTTTTAGACTTTTTTTTTCTCAACAATATTTCCCTACATGTTTCCCCTCTCTCAAAGGTTACTTCTGTTGGTCTCGGCTTTCCTTCCCTCGAATATTTACCTAGTTGGTGTATGTTTACAATATCCTCGGGACCACATACTACTCCAAGCTTTCTTATCAGGTCTACAACCCTAGCTTTATTTTCTTCAAGTCTCCCCTGCCATGTTGGTTCCTGGGACTCGCTTATGCCTGAGATTACCACTGTCTTCTCCTTATCAAGTGCCTGTCTGATGAGTGGGTTTGCCCTTTCCATCACAACGTCTTTCATTTTTTCGATTACTGTCTCTTTATAGTCAACTGTTTGTATGTTTTCCAGTGCCACCACCTTTACAGCCTTTTACTGCCACATTCCCCTTTAGTGCATCAGCAAAGGAAGTTTTCATGGCATCATTTTCCATATTCAGCTCCTGGAACTCTTTTCTGAACTGCTCAATGTTTTCCTTAATCTGGACATTCCAAGCAGCAATCTCGTCTCTCTCAGAAGAGAGTAGTGAACTAACATCTAATTCCTTTAGGTTGTCATTCAGCTGTTTGTTTTTGTCTTCTTGTTTAGAAAGTCTAGATTCTAGTTGACTCTTTTCCTCTTCCAGCTTTTTTATTCTTTTTTCTAGTTCCTTTCTCTCCTGCCCTTGTGTTTTATTTGCTTCCTCCAAAGATCTTATTTGCTCTCTGAGTGTTTCATTCTCTTTCATTTCTCCATCCATATTCTGAATTTTATCATCAAGGCTTATAACCATTTCCTCTATATTCTTGATTTTCTGTTTGAGTCGCCTGATGGCTACCCCTCCTACCGACCCATGGATGGGAGAGGTTTGGGACAGAGATGGCGTCATTTTTATGTTCTCCCTCTCACAGAATATAGAAAGAAGACGAGAAAGAGGAAGAAAAAAAAAAAGAGAAAAACTTTTAATTAAGCTTCACACCGAATTTTTATATCTCCATATAAGTGCTATTTAGTGTCTCAGTTTATCTCTTTTCTGGTAACACACATCTTAACTTAAAAACTTGACCATGGTAATTTAAGGATAAAAAGAAAAAGAAAAAAAAATGCAACAAAACAAAAGTCAAACCTGAAGGAAAAATTTGAACCTGTGTCTGAGGTGGCACCCACCTGTTTCTGGTATATATTCTTCCTAACTGATAAACTCACTTGCTAACCAAGGTATGTTATCACAAGATTAGACTTTACATTTAACTCAATATATATACAAAATAAAAACAAAATAGTAAAAGAGAAAGCTAAAAGAAAAGCAAAAAAAAAAAATGAAGAAAATAAGACAACTGTACTACTTGGCAACTTAACTCAGTACTGTTGACAGGTGGATATTTGTTTTTGTTTTTGTTTTTTTTACTTATTCAATTTTTCGTGTATCAAACTAACTAACAAGTTAATATAAATGGGAAGGATACTGATTTTAACAATATATGGAACCACAGGATCAGGTAAACGGCTTAAGAGCTTTCCCCAGTTTACACAAAAAATTAGGTAATGTGATGTGATGGCTTCACCTCTTGCAACTCTTCTAAATTTCCTTCAAGGCAGAACTGGTGTGTGTGTGTGTGTATATAAATATATATATATATATATATATATATATATATATATATATATATATATATATATATATATATATATATATATACTATATATATATATATATATATATATATATATATATATATATATATATATATATATATATATATATATATATATATATATATATATATATATATATATATATATATATATATATATATATATATATATATATATATATATATATATATATATATATTAGATGAGATGCATGTTCATATCATCCTCGAAGTTGAATATACCTGACAATCAACATGGATATGACAAGATATGTGTTCATTGTGTCTTCGTTGTTAGGTATATTTCACGATTAACATGGATACGGTGAGATGTTAATTTATTTTATTCTTCCTGTTAGGTATACTTGACAATCAACCAAAACATGATGAGATAAGTTCATCTTAACCTCTGTGTTGGGTAGTAATGACAATCAAACTGGATATGGTGAGATGCCTGTATATGGTGAGGTAGCTGTTAATTTTATTCTCATTTTTGAGTATACTTGATAATCAACCTGAGTATGGCAAGATTCCTGTCCCATTTTATTCTTGTTGTTAGAGATATTTGACAAACAACCTGGATATGGTAATATGTCTTTTCATTTTAACCTCGGTGTTAGGTATATCTGGCCAACAACCTGGATATCGTGAGATATCTATTCAATATATCCTCTGTGTTGGGTATATCTGACTGTCAACATAGATAAGGTGAGATTATTTAAATTTTCTGTCGTTGTTGACTATATATGACAAACACCTTGGATAATCTGAGATACCTGTTCATATTGTCCACGATGTTGAGTATAATTTTCATTCAACATGAATATTGTGAGAAGCATGCTCATTTTCATATTGTCTTCGGTGTTAGGTATATCTGGCAATCAAACTGGATATGGTGAGATGCCTGTTCACTTTATCAAAAGTGTTCGGTATGCCTGACTATCAACATGAATATGGTGAGATTCCTTTTAATTTTTTCTCATTGCAGGGCATACCTGATAATAAAGCTGGGCATGGTGAGATGCCTGTTCATTTTATTTTTAGTGTTGGGTATAATTTTCAGTCAAAAAAAATGTCGGTGTTGAATATATTTGACATTTTTACCTCGGTGCTGGGTTTTCTTGACAATCAAACTGGATATGGTGAGATGCCTGTTCATTTTGTCATCGATTTTGGGCGTGCCTGACAATCACTGTGGATATGGAGAGATGGCTGTTCATTTTGTCCTTAGTTTTGGGTAGATGTGACAATCAACCTAAATATGGTGAGATGTCTGTTCATATTATTTTTATTGTTAGGTACAGTTTGCAATCAACATGGATATGCTGAGATTCCTGCTCATTTTGTCCTCACTATTAAGCAAATCCTACAATCACCCTTGATATGGTTAGATGTCTGTCCATTTTAACCTCGATGTTAGGAATATCTGGCAATCAACCTAGCTATGGTGAGATACATGTTCATTATATCCTTGGTGTTTGGTGTATCTGCCTGTTAACATGGATAAGGTGAGATCTCAGTGCAATTTTTCCATGGTGTTGAGTGTATATCACAATCACCTTGGATATGCTGAGATGCCTGTTCACTTTTTCCTCGATTTTGTGTATAATTTTCATTCAAAATAGACATGGTAAAAAAAATTTTCATTTCCTCTTTGGTGAATGGAATATCTGGCAATCAACCTGGATATGGTGAGATGGCTGTTCATATTTTGCTCGGTATTGGGATAAATTAAAATCAGCATGGATTTTATGAGATGCCTATTCATTTTATCCTCAGTTTTGAGCATATTGACTATCAACCTGGATATCTAAATATGACTGTTGATTTTATCATTGATGTTGAGCATATCTGGCAATCAGACTGGATATGGTGATATACCTGTTTATATTTGCCTTGGTGTTGGGAGTATATGACAATGAACATGGATATGTTGAGATGCCTCTTCATAGTATCCTCGGTGTAAGGTATTCTTGACAATTAAAATCAATATGTTGAAATACCAGTTCATTTTGTCATTGGTGTATATATTGAGATGCCTGTTCATTTTAATTTTAGTTTTAGGTACACTTTGTATTCAGCATGGATATGGTTAGATGCCTGTTCCTATTATTTTTAGTGTTAGGTACATTTTGCAATCAACATGGATCTGGTGAGATGGCAGTCCATTTTGGCCTCAGTGTTGGGTATATCTGATAATCAAACTGAAAATGGTGAGACATGCCTGTTCATTTTATCCCCTTTGTTGGGTATACAAGAAAATCAACATGGATATGACGAGATGCCTTTTCATTTTGTTTTTGGTGTTAGGTATGCTTAACAATCCACCTGAATATGGTTAGATGCATGTTCATTTTAATCTTGGTGTTAGGTATATCTGGCATTCAACATTGATATAGCGATATACCTGTTCATAGCATCCTTGATGTTGGGTGTATCTTACTGTCAACATTGAAAAAGTGAAATGTCTTTTTAATTTTTCTTCTGTTGAGAATACATAATTATCACCATGGATATATATTAATTTTGTCCTCTAGGTTGGGTATGATGAGAAGCGTGTTCATTTTTATTTGGTGATTGGGAAATCTTGCTTTCTAACTATACATTGTGAGACTCCTGTTCATATCTTGCTCGGAGTTGGGAAAATGACCATCATCCTGGATGTTGTTAGATGCCTTTCATTATATCCTGGGTGTTGAGTATAAGTGACTATCAACCTGTGTATGATGAGATGAATGTTCCTTTTTGTCATCAATATGTGGTATATTTGGCCCTCAAGCTGGATATGGTGAGATGCCTATTCATTTTTGCATTGGTGTTGGGTTTGCTTGACAATCAACAGGGATATGGTGAGGTGCCTGTTCATTTTGTCCTCATTGCTTGTCATGTCTGACAATCAACCTGGATATGATGAGATGCCTGCTCATTTCATTTTTAGTGTAAGGTACACTTTGCAATCAACCTGGATATGGTGAGATACCTGTTCATTTCAACCTCGGTGTTGAGTGTAATGGAAAATAAATCTGAATATGGTGAATGGACTACATTTTGTCATTGATGTTGGGTATATCCGGCAATCAACCTGGATATAGGAAGATGCTTGTTAATTTTTCACTCGTTGTTGAATATGCTTGACAATGAATATGGATATGGTAAGATGTCTGTTCATTTTGTCCTCGGTATTGAGTATATCTCACAATGAACCAGGATATGGTGAGAAGCCTGCTAGTTTCATCATCAGTGTTAGTTCTTACATACATACATATACCTTGGCTGTTTCCCCCTTTAATTGGGGGGTAGCCAACATCAAGAAAGGAAAACAAATAGGGGGATTACTTTGCTCTATGGGCAATGACGAGGGAGCTAGCGACCGTTCAGATGGTACTGCTGGAGTGCCACAGCCCATCCTCCCGGCTCTTCCACAACCTGTGTCGCTTCACAACTGCCAGCTCCTCCTACTGCCCCTACCACAGGGCTATCTCTGTAAGATGCAGCCCCGTGGTAACAGCAGATGCCCATCAGAGCTGCGTCACAATCGCTCGCCACTCATTCCTATTCCTAGCACGCTCGCTTGCTTCCCTCACATCCATCCTCCTATCATTCAGGGCTCTCCTTACTCCATCCATCCATCCAAACCTAGGCCTCCCTCTAGCATTTCTCCCATCAACTCTCGCATTCATCACCTTTTTCAGCAGCCTTTCATCATCCATCCTTTCCACATGGCCAAACCATCTCAGAACATTCATATCTACTCTGGCTGCAATTTCTCTCCTCACACTCATTCTTGCTCTCACCACTTCATTCCTAACCCTATCCAATCGAGATACACCAATCATACTCCTCAGGCATTTCATCTCAAACACATTTAATTTCCGTCTCTCACTTACTTTCATACCCCATAACTCTGATCCATACATCACAGTTGGCACAACAGCTTTCTCATACAAAACTTTCTTAACATTCATTTCCAACCCTCTATTCTTCATCACTCCTTTCAATGCACCCAACACTTTACAGCCTTCATTCACTCTGTGACACACATCTGCTTCCACTCCACCATTTGCAAATATAACCGAGACTAAATACTTAAACTGATTAACTTCCTCAAGTGTCTCTCCATTCAACATAACATTAAATCCAGCGCCATCCTCGTTTCTTGTACACCTCATAACCTTACCCTTTCCCACATTCACTCTACCTCTCCTAAAACCACTCTGCACTTCCGCGATCACATATTCTGTCTTATCCCTAATCCTATTAAGCAGTATCCTACCATACACTTTTCCTACCACACTCAACAAACTTATACCCCTAATATTACTGCATTCATACATATCTCCCTTACCTTTGTATAGGGGCACTATACAAGCAATCACCCAATCCACTGGCACCAATGACAACATAAAGCATATATTAAAGACTCTCACTAACCATTCCAATGCAGTCACACCCCCTTCTTTCAACATCTCTGCTCTCACACCATCCATTCCAGGTGCTTTACCTGCTTTCGTTTAATACATTGCCCTTTTCACCTCCTCTCTTGTAATCTCTCTCTCATTTTCATCTCCCATTACTGGCCCTTGAACCCCTCCCACTGCCACTATAGCTGCCTCTCTATCTTCCTCAACATTCAGCAAGCACTCAAAATATTCTGCCCATCTTTTTCTTGCATCTTTCCATTCACATCTTTCACTGTCTCTTCCATCCTCGATCCACCCTTCCTTACTCTCTTCACTTTTTTCCAAAACTTCTTTTTATTATCATCCTGTCCCCACCTAACATTTGCCAACCTCTTCTCTTCCTCTACCTTCCGCTTGGTTTCCACATTTTTCTCCCTATATCTTTCATACTTCTCCCTACTTTTACACTGCAGCCATTCCTCAAAAGCCCTCTTTTTCTCTTCCACCTTAATTTTCACCCCTTCATTCCACCACTCGCTGCCCCTCCTCATGCCACCTCCAACAAACCTCTTTCCACACACATCACTTGCATGTCCCACAAAACATTCTTTCATCAACCCCCATTCCTCCCTTAACTCCCCAACTTCTCTTTCTTTCACCCTGTTATATGCCACTCTCAACCTGTCCTAGTACAGTGGTAACGCGCTGGCTTCGCATTCACGAGGTCGAAAGATCGGTCCCCGTCCAAGACCGAGAGTTTAAGCTGTTTACTGGCAGGAACTGCTGTGGGTGGACATCACAGTGGGGGGTTGGGGCTTGTCCTGGCTGACGAATACCCATTGTAAAATGGAAATAAAGTTTATATGATATTCCTGTCTCTTCTCTTGCTTTTTCAACTCTTCCACCTTCACTATTTCCCTTCTACATCCCCCCACACTATTTCCCCACTCTTTTGCTACTACCACTTTTGCTTCAACCAAAAAATGATCAGACATCCCAGCAGCCACACCCCTGAATGCATGTACATCATTCACTCTACCAATCATGCTCTTTGCTACCAACACATAATCCATCAATGCTCTTTCTTTCACTCTTCCATTTGCCACTCTCATCCATGTATACTTATTTATTAACTTCTTCTTAACTAAACTATTACCTATCACCAACTCTTGCTCCACACACATATCTAACAGTCTCTCGCCACTCTCATTCCCACCTGGTACCCCATACTTTCCTACAACACCTTCTATCTCTCCATCACCCACTCTGGCATTCAAGTCACCCAACACAACTACATAGTTCCTTCTACTAAGACCATCCACACATCTAGTTAACTCATTCCAGAATTCATCCCGCTCTTCCTCACTTCTCTCACATCCTGGCCCATATGCACTAACAAAAGCCCAACATTCCCTTCCTATCCTAGCCCTCACCCACATCAGCCTAGATGACACTTCTTTCCATTCCACTACCTGATTTACCATCCATTCACTCAGCAATAATGCCACACCTTCTCTCGCTCTCCCCCTTTCAACCCCAGACACCCTACCCGTCACATCACCAAATGCCACTTCTCCTTTTCCTTTCATCTTCGTCTCACACAATGCCAATACATCCATCCTCCTCTTACCAAAGATATATCCAATCTCACATCTTTTGCTCTCTATCGTACTACAACCACGCACATTTAGATACCCCAAAACTAGAGTTTGGGGAGAAGTTATTCTCCCCTCTACTCCCCTTCTTCTTTGACGTCTCGCAGGAGGTTGATACAAGGGGGGGATTCCTAGTCCCCCCGCCCCGTCCACTTTTAGTCGCCTTTTACGACAAGCAGGGAATACGGTGAGGCTATTCTTTGATATTGTGCCCGCCCCACAGGGCACTGCCCGCCCCACAGTGTTGAGTATACATGTTTATTAACCTGGGTATGGCAAGATGCCTGTACCATTTTATTCTTGGTGTTAGGTATATTTGATAATCAACCTGGATATGGTTATATGTGTGTTCATTTTAACCTCGGTGTTAGGTATATCTAGCAATCAACCTGGATATGATGATATATCTGTTCATTATATCCTCTTTGTTGGGTATATCTGACTGTCAACATAGATAAGGTGAGAGTATTTAAATTTTTTGTAGGTGTTTAGTATATATGAAAATCACCCTGGATAATCTGAGATACCTGTTCATTTTGTCCATGATGTTAAGAATAATTTTCTTTCAACATGGATATTGTAAGAGGCATATTAATTTTCATTTTGTCATCGATGTTTGGTATATCTGGAAGTAAATTGGATATGGTGATATGCCTGTTCACTTTATCATCGTTGTTGGGTATGCCTGACAATCAACCTGAATATGGTGAGATTCCTGTTCATTTTTTCCTCATAGCAGGGCTTATCTGACAATCAACTTGGATATGGTGAGATGCCTGTTCATTTTATTTCTAGTGTTAGGTATAATTTTCAATCATCCAGAATATGTTGATATGCATGTCCATTTTGGCCTCGGTGTTGAATATATTTGACATTCAATATGTATATGGTGAGATGCTTGTTCATTTTTTCCTCGGTGTTAGGTTTTCTTTACAATCAAACTGGATATGGTGAGATGCCTGTTTATTTTGTCTTCGATGTTGGGCATGCTTATCTGGTGAGATGCCTATTCATTTTGTCCTTAGTTTTGGGTAGATTTGACAATCACCTAGATATGGTGAGATGCCTGTTCATTTTATTTTTATTGTTATGTTCAGTTTGCAATCAACATAGATATGCTGAGATGCCTGCTCATTTTGTCCTCACTATTAAGCAAATCTTACAATCACCCTTGATATGGTTAGATGTCTGTCCATTTTAACCTCGGTGTTAGGAATATCTGGCAATCAACCTTGATATGGTGAGATACATGTTCATTATATCCTTGGTATTTGGTGTATCTGCCTGTTAACATGGATAAGGTGAGATCTCAGTACAATTTTTCCATGGTGTTGAGTGTATATCACAATCACCTTGGATATGCTGAGATGCCTGTTTACTTTTTCCTTGATTTTTGGTATAATTTTCATTCAAAATAGACATGGTAAAAAAAATTTCCATTTTCTCTATGGTGATGGAAATATCTGGCAATCAACATGAATATGGTGAGATGACTGGTCATATTTTGCTCGGTATTGGGAAAAATGACCATCAACATGGATCTTATGAGATGTCTATTCATGTTACCCACAGTGTTTAACATAATTGACTATCAACCTGTATATCTAAACAGAACTGTTGATTTCATCATTGATGTTGAGTATATCTAGCAAGCAGACTGGATATGGTGAGATGCCTGTTCATTTTTTTATTGATGTTGGGATTATCTGACAATCAACATGGATATTTTGAGATGCCTGGTCATATTATCCTCGGCGTTAGGTATTCTTGACAATTAAACTCAATAGTTTGAAATGCCTGTTCATTTAGTCATCGGTGTTGGGAATGCCTGACAATCAGCGTGTATATGGTGGGATGCCTGTTCATATTAATTTTAGTTTTTGGTACATTTTGTCTTCAGCATGGATATGGTTAGATGCCTGTTCCTATTATTTTTAGTGTTAGGTACACTTTGTAATCAACATGGATATGGTGAGATGGCAGTCCATTTTGGCCTCAGTGTTGGGTATAGCTGATAATCAAACTGAAAATGGTGAGAGATTTGTTCATAATATCGACAAACAATCTGCATATGGTGAGATGCCTGTTCCTTTTATCCTCGTTGTTGGGTATACTAGAAAATCAACATGGATATGGTGAGATGTCTTTTCATTTTGTTTTTGATTTCAGGTATGCTTAATAATCAACCTGAATATGGTTAGATGCATGTTAATTTTCATCTCGGTGTTAGGTATATCTGGCATTCAACCTTGATATGATGAGATACCTGTTCATAGTATCTTTGATGTAGGGTATATCTGACTGTCAATAACGTGAGATGACTGTTTAATTTTTCCTTTTTTGAGAATACATCATAATTACCCTGGATATATGTTCATTTTGTCCTCGAGGCTGGGCATGATGAGAAGCGTGTTCATTTTTTATTTGGTGATTGGGAAATCTGGCAATCTTACTAGACGTGGCCATCAACCTAAACATTGTTAGATACCTTTAATTATATCCTGGGTGTTGAGTATAATGACTATAAACCTGTGTATGATGAGATGACTGTTCATTTTGTCATCGATATTTGGTATATTTTGAGATGACTATTAATTTTTGCATTGGTGTTGGGTTTGCCTGACAATCGACCTGGATATGGTGGGATGCCTGTCCTCAGTGCCTATCATATATGACAATCAAATTGGATATGATGAGGTACCTGCTCATTTTATTATTAGTGTTAGGTACACTTTGCACTCAACTTGGATATGGTGAGATACCTGCTCATTTTAGCCTCGGTGTTGAGTATAATGGAATATAAAACTGGATATGGTGAGTTGACTTCATTTTGTCATCAATGTTGGGTATATCTGGCAATCAACCTGGATATAGGGAGATTTTTGTTCAATTTGTACTCAGTTTTGAAGATGCTTGACGGTAAACATTGATATAGTGAGATGCCAGTTCATCCTTTCCTTGGTATTAGGTATGCATTACAGTCAATCAGGATATGGTTAGAAGCCTGTTTGTTTCATCCTCAGTGATGTAATTCCTAATAATAAACCTGTATATGGCGAGACGCCTGTTCATCTCATCCTCGTTGTTGGATATACCTGACAATCAACACGAATATGACAAGAAGTATGTTCATTTTGAATCGATGTTATGTATAACTTATGATTAACATGGATATGGTGAGATGCCTATATAAATTTTTCCTTGGTGATAGGTATACTTGAAAATCAATCTGGATATGGTGAGATGAGAGTTCATTTTAAACTTGATGTTATGCATATCTGACAATCAAACTGAATATGGTGAGATGCTTGTTCATTTTATCCTCGATATTGTGTATGAGTGACAATCAACCAGTATATAGTGATATGTCTGTTCATTTTATTCTTGGAGTTGGAAATACTTGACAATCAACCTGGATATGGTGAGATATCTGTTCATTTTATCCTTGTTGTTAGGTGATCTTGACAGTCAACCTGAATTGGTAAGATGCCGGTTCATTTTAATCTCGGTGTTAGGTGTATCTTGCAATGAGCCTTGGTATGGTTAGATACCTGTTCTTTATGTCCTTTGTGTTGGATATTTTTGACTGTCAATATGGATAAGGGAGATGACTGTTCAAGTTTTATTCGATATTGAGCATATATCACAATAACCCGGGATATTCTGAGAGGCCTGTTCATTTCGTCCTCGATGTTGAGTATAACTCTCATTCAACTTGGTTATGGTGAGAAGCGTGTTCATTTTTTGTTGTTGTGATGGATATATCTAGCAATTATCCTCGATATAGTAAGATGCCTGTTCAATTTTGCTCTGCGTTGGGAAAAATAGCCATGAACATGGATATGGTGCTATGCACGTTCATTTTTTCTTCGTAGTTGAGTATCATTATTTATTAAGCTGGATATCTTGAGATGACTGTTCATTTTGACAATTAATTTTGGGTATATCTGGCAATCAAACAGGATATAGTGAGATTCCTGGTTATTTTGTTATCGGTGTTGGGAATGCCTGACAATTAACCTGGGAATGGTGAGATGCCTGTTAATATTGTCCTCAGTGCTTGTCATATCTGACAACCAACCTGGATATGGTGAGATTCTTGTTAATTTTATTTTCAGTGTTAGGTACACTTTGTAATCAACCTGGACATAGTGAGATGCCTATCCATGTTGGTCTCAGTGTTGGATATATCTGACAATTAAAATGGATATTGTGAGATGGCTGTTCATATTATCCTTGGTGTTGGGTGTTCTTGACAAATAACCTGGATATGGTGAGATGCTAGTTCATTCTGTCTTTGTTATTGGGTATGCTTGACAATCAACTATGATATGGTGAGAAGATTGTTTGTTTTATCCTCAGTGTTGGTTTTTCCTAATAATTAACCTACATATGATGAGATGCCTGTTTATATCATCCTCGATATTGTATATACCCTACAATCAATGTGGATATGACAAGAAATGTGGTTATTGTGTCTTCAGTGTTAGTTATACATGATGTTTAACGTGGGTATGGTGAGATGCCTACTTATTTTATTCATGGTGTAACGTATACTTGACAATCAACCAGGATGTGGTGAGATGAGTGTTCATTTTAACCTCGGTGTTGGGTATATCTGACAATCAAACTGGATATGGTGAGATGCCTGTTTATTTTCTGTTTGATGTTTTGTCTGTCTAGCAATAAACTTGTACATGGTGAGATGTGTGCTAATTTTATACTCGGTGTTGGGTATATTGACAGTCAACCTGGATATTGTGAAATGCTTGTTCTTTTAAGTTTTGGTGTTAGGTATTTTTCGCAGTCAACCAGGAAATAGTGATATATCTGTTCATTATATCCTCGGTGTTGAGTATATCTGACTATCAACATGGATAAGGTGAGATGATGGCTCAATTTTTTCTCTATGTTGAGTAAATATCACAATTACCCTGGATATACTGAGATGCATGTTCATTTTGTCCTCGATATTGAGTATATTTTCAGTCAACCGGTATATACTGAGATGCCTGTTCATATTTTGCTTGGTGTTAGAAAATTTTACCATCGACGTGGATTTTGTGAGATGCCTGTTGATTTTATCCTCGGTTTTGAGTATAATTGACTATCAACCTGGATATGATGAGATGACTGTTCATTTTGTCATCGATATTGGGTAGATCTTGCAATCAAACTGGATATGGTGAGATGCCTGTTTATTTTGTCATCAGTGTTGGGAATGCATGACGATCAATCTGAAATTGAAGAACTTCCTGTTCATTTTTGCCTCTGTGCTGGCATATCTGACAATCAACCTGGAGCTGGTGAGATGCCTGTTCAAATTATTTTTAGTGTAATGTGTACTTTACAAATCAACATCGATATGGTGAGATGAATTTTAATATTTTGCGTGGTGTTGGGAAAAATGACCATCAATCTGGATATAATGAGATGCCTGTTTATTTATCCTGATTGTTGGTTATAATTGACCATCAATCTGGAAATGGTTAGATGATTGATCATTTTGTCATCAATGTTGGGTATATCTGGCACCCAGACTGGATATGATGAGATACCTGTTCATTTTGTCATCGGTGTTGGGTATGCCTTGCAATCAATGCTGATATGGTGAGATCCAAGTTCATTTTGTCTTCAGTGCTGGGCATATCTAACAATCAATTGGATATGGTGAGATGAATGTTCATCTTATTTTTAGTGTTAGGAGCACTTTGCAATCAACCTGGATATGATGAGATTCTTGTTCATTTTATCTTCGGTGTTGATAAAATTGACAATCTAACTGTATATGGTGAGATGACTGTTAATTTTATAATCAATGCTGGGTATATTTGGCAATCAACTTGGATGTGGGAGGTGCCGGTTAATTTTGCAATCATTGGTTAATATGCTGACAGAGCATGGACATAGAAAGATGCCATTTCATTTTGTCCCCGGTATTGGGTATACCTGACTATCAACCTTGAAATGGTAAAATGTCAGGTCATTTTATCCTTGGTATTTGTAATGCAATATTAATATTGGTAGTTATTGTTACAGTTGCTTGCTTTTTTCATTATTACTATTATGCTGGTATTGCTGATACTTATTTTTTTTTTAGTATTGGTCTGTTTCTTTCTAATTTTAATTATTATTGATACTATTGCTGTTTTATTGATATTATTTTGTTATTATTATTTTTCTACTAATATTGCTATATTTGTCATTATTTTTACTACTGATCATAATATTCCAATTTTGGTCCTAATTTTCTCAATTGTTTTTATTTGTGCAATATATTATCAATTGTTTAATTACTGTTGCTATCATAGCAATTCTTAACATTTTTGTTAGTTCTACAGTTATTCTTGATATTTTGGTTATTCTTCTTCTTATTTATTATTATTTTAATTTTGATAATTATTGTTACTCTTGCTGTTAATATTCCTATTCTCATCAATAATGTTTTTATTTCTCTTATTAATGTTAGTTTACTTTATTGCTAATAATGCTGATATTAGTATTTTCATCATTATTGTTACAATTAGTGTTATTATTACAATATTTGTCATAATTGTTATTATTTTCTTATTTTCAATATTTTGATAATTAATGCTTCTTTTGCTGTTACAGTTGCTTTTTTTATTCTTATTACTGACGCCTACATATTTTTGTTATTATTTTCATATTTATTAATAATTTTAGTAGCTGAAGTTTATGTTTCTGTAAAGAATGATATAGCTTTGATTATTGGTGCTGCACTTATTTTCGTTATAATTGTGTTATTATTGCAACTTTGGTCTTTATACTTGCTATTCTTGTGTTTCTTCCTATGTTCGTCTTTATTGTTAATATTACTGATATTAGTGATATTTTTCTTTGGTATTTGTACTTTGTTATTTCTGATTTCCAAATTATTTTTTTTCTTAGTATTGCTCTATTTATTACTAATATTACTAGTTACTGATATTGTTGCTGATTTTTCAATTATTACTATTATTCTGGTATTGATGATACTTATATGATATTTTTATCATATTTCTCTGTTTGTTATTAATATTGATAACTATTGACACGATTGCAGTTTTATTGATATTTTTTTATCATTGCTACGATTCTAATAATATTGCTATATTTGTCATTATTTTTCTTACTGGTGTAACTATTCCAATATTGGTCTCAATTGTAACTATTGTTTTTATTTGTGCAAGATTGTATAAATTGTGTTATCAATGCTTGTCCCACACTCTGGCTACTAAAAGACCAACAGTGGGACAAGATAGAAGTAATTCAAAACAACGCCATACGTACCATGCTAGGAGCCCCCATGTGGACCAAGAGAGAAAACATCCAGATGGAATCGGGACTCATGCCACTCAAACTCAGAGCTCAGCAAAGACTGACCCTCTTTGTGGCCAAAACCACCACTGCCCAACATAAAAGTCTCGCTGACACAAATCTCCATCTAGCCCTCAGTCGCCACCCCAACCACCATCCAAGAACCTGGGCAGCCAAGGTCTGCACTAGCCTACAAGCACTGCCAGTCCGGAAGAGTATCCTAGCCAAGATACAGGACACTCCGCTTCCTGAATACAGATGCCCACCCCCATGGAAAGACCAACCACTCGACATAAAGATCGAGCTCCCTGACAACCCCAAAAGCTTGGTAAACCCGCTTGTCCTTAAAAACATATATAAGGACAAAATTCAGAGCTGGAGCAGGCCAAACTCTCAAGTCTACTACACTGACGGTTCAGTAAATCAAGAAACTGGAGCCTCACCCGCCGCCTTCACTACTGGAAACCACGTCCTATCCTGGAGACTGTCAAACTCCTGCTCATCGCTCCAGACTGAGCTTGTTGCCATAGCCAGCGCCCTCGACTTCTTCATCCAGCAAGGAGCTGACCATGTCCTAATTCTCTCTGACTCTAAAGGCACCTAACAGGCCCTCAAGAAGCCACTACTCAGAGGCAATGTACGTATCATCACCACCATCCTCAGCCACTACCACAGGATGACCAGCCTTGGAAAAGCCATCACTCTTGCCTGGATTCCCAGCCACGTCGGCATCAAGGGAAATGAGGAAGCCGATCAAGCCGCCAAACAAGCCACTCACAGAGCAGAAATCCAAATATCTCTGCCTCCAGGGGTTCAACAGATAAAAAATAAAGCCACCAAGTCACTTCTTAACACCTTAATAACTAAACACAACCTGTGGACAGACATTGGCTCCCCCTCCACCTTGTGGTACAAAGCCACCACTGATCTTCAGCGAATCACCCTGCCTAAGATCCTTCGACGAAGCATGGCGGTCAATGTGTACCGTCTGAGACACAGGTACAAGTGCACCTGGCGAATAGTGGATGATATCATCAGGGAATGCACCTTTTGCCAGGTAACCTCACCACATACACTGCTCCACTACATCCTGGAATGTGATTCCTTTTCAGAAATTCGATGGAAAACTGGTGCCCCCGCAACATCCAGCGAAGATCCAAATGCCCTTCATGTTGCTAGCTCCATAATCAGACTAGCAACAAACAACTACATGAACAGTCTACTAAATATCATCAGTCAATACCCTCCACCAAGATAACCATGTAATAGCTCTCTCTCGCCTCCAAAACAGGAATTCATTTAAATTGTTTGATGTAAGCTAATAATCATCAACTGAACACTTATGTTTCCCAATATCTTTACAGATTTGCACAACCTCACCAGCGGGCCAAAATAGGAAAGTCCGATCACCCTCAAGAGTGAATACCACCAACAATAACAAGATTTTACCCCACCTCCTCACCAAATAGGAAAGCCCATTTGCCCGCAAGAGCGAATACCACCTACAATCAACAAAATCTTACCCCATCTTCGGGCCACAAGGGAAGGTCGGCTGACCCTAAAGGGAGAACATCAAAGAAAAAAACTAACACTCCTACTGCAAGGCTCATGGACCTTGAATGTCTTGACTTTGATGTTCTCTGGCTAAAAGTCTATCTCTCCACTACCACTATCTTCCTTTGCTTCTGCTACTGTTCTCCAAACTCCACCGAGTTTGTGTCTTTCTTTGAATATCTGTCCTCGTGCCATGAGTCCTTGCTATCTTCTCACCCACATGCTGAAGTTCTCTACACTGGAGACTTCAATGTACACCACAGTGAGTGGCTTCATTCCTCTCACACTGATGTGGAAGGAAGCGAGGCCCTTGCTTTCTCTATTACTAATGATCTGGAGCAAATTATCAAACATCCAACTCATGTTCCTGATCATCACGAACATGCTGCAAACACTCTTGACCAATTTATTTCCTTCTAACCCTTCAAACTACTCTTATTCTGTGCTTTCCCCTCTTGGTAAGTCTGACCACTCTATGATCTCAGTCTCTTCCATTTTGCGCTCCCCCACCACCAATCCCTCCTTCTCAGCGCCGCCTTTGGCACTTCGAGCATACCCAACATGAAAATTTACGTAACTTTCTCTTTGACTTCCCATGGGTTGACTACTGCTTTCGGTCCTGCAACCCTGATCAGGTAGCTCTAAAAGTTGCAGAGATCATGGCAGCGGGAATGGAGGCGTACATCCCCTCTTCTACAAAAACTTTCTCCCTAAACCTTGGTTTGACCGTGCCTGCTCCATGGCTATCTAGGCTAGGAATCGGGCTCACCAATCTTACCAAGCCTCTCCTTCCGATTTAACTCACTCTGCTTATATTATAGCTAGGAATCGTTGTACTGCTCAGATTCGAAGGTCTAAAGTTTCCTTTATAAGAAGGAAATTTGATGCCCTTAACTCCTCTCCCACTGACAAGTGCTTCTGATCCTTAACCAAAAACCTCTCCAAAAACTTCTGTAACTCAAGCTTTCCCCCTCTCATGCGTTCTGATGATTCTATAGCTTGCTCTCCCACTGACAAAGCCACTCTCTTTGGCTCTCATTTTTCTGCCAACTCTTCTATAAATGATTCCAGCCCACCTGTTCCTCAGTCTTTACCCCTCTCTTACCCTATGCCCTCCCTAATCCTTTCTTCACGCAGAGTTCATAAGGTTCTTCGCTCGCTAAAGATGAACAAGGCATCTGGTCCCGAAAGGTATCCCTGCAAAGTTCCTTGAGGAGTTTGCAGATGAACTGGCTCCCGTGCTTTGGCGTCATTTTTGCCTCATTCTGTCAACCAGTATCTATCCTTCATCTTGGAAGCATGCTCTAGTTCCTAAGAAGGGTGACTGCTCTATTCCTTCTAACTACTGACCTATTGCCCTAACCTCCTCAATCGCTAAAGTTCTTGAAACTTTGCTCAATTCTCACTTCTTGAATCTAACTCACTTATCTCCGATCACCAGTGCTGCTTCCACAAGGCAAGATCCACTGGTGATCTCCTGTGATTACCTAATTGTGATTACCTAATTGTGTTTACGGGAAAGAGCCCAAAGCTCGTATCTTCCCGTCTCCTGATCGGTTCCATTTTTAGACTTAGTGATACTTATCATACCTGTCCTTAAAACTATGGATTGAGATAGCATTAACTACCTCCTCGCTTAGCGAATTCCAATTATCAACTACTCTTACACTGAAAAAGTATTTCCTTACATCCTGCAAACAAGTTTTCTTACGAAGCTTCAAACTATGACCTCTAGTTCTAGAGCCAGCCATATCGAAATATCGATCCCTATCCACTCTATCATAACCATGAAGGAATTTAAAGACTGTCACCATATCCCCCCTTACTCTTCTAGCTTCGAGTGATGGCAAGTCTAATTCCCTCAGCCTCTCATCATAACCGAGATTTCGTATTTCTGGCACCAGTTTCGTGGCATGTCTTTGAACTTTTTCAAGCTTAGCTATGTGCTTTTTCAAGTGCGGATTCCAAAAGGGGGCTGCATATTCGAGTTTTGGCCTCACATAGGTTACATAAATATTTCTGAACATTTCCTTGTCCATGTGCCTGAAGGCTACCCTTACATTTGATAAGAATGCATATGCTGCCCTTACTACGCCATTTATATGTATTTCTGGAGACAAATCTGCCAGTATGTTTACTCCTAGATCTCTCTCATTTTCTGTCTCTTGAAGTTGTACTCCAGCCACCGAGTAGTCAAGCTTGGGCCTTCTTGCACTTGTACCCATTCTCATTACCTTACATTTTGAGGTATTGAATTTCATTAGCCACTTTTCTGACCACTCATGCAGATTATTTAGATCCTCTTGAAGTTCTCTACCATTGTTCTCGTTTTTTACTTTCTTCACAATCTTTGCATCATCTGCAAACATATTCATGAATGAATTTACAGACTCTGGTAGGTCATTTACATATACAAGTAACAAAAGTGGCCCTAAAACTGAACCCTGTGGAACTCCACTACTAACTCTTCTCCATTCAGACACTGAGTGTCTTACTCTAACCCTCTGTTCCCTTCCTTCTAAGTAAGTTTTTATCCATTCCAAGAATTTCCACCTATTCTAGCCATTGATTGCAGCTTCCTAATAAGTCTCCCATGTGGAACAGTGTCAAACGCTTTCTGGAAGTCTAGGAATATGCAATCTGCCCAGCCCTCTCTTTCCTGTAAGATTTGGCTTACCTCATCATAAAATTCTAATAAGTTTGTTACTGTTGATCTTCCTTCTCTGAAGCCATGTTGCCTCACTGACAAAAAGTTGAAGGATTCCAAGTGAAGAGAGATATGTTTCCTTAGTAGTTTCTCCATAAGTTTGCAAACTATGCTGGTCAAGGAAACTAGTCTATAGTTTAGAGCCGTATCCCTCCTTCCCTTTTTGAAGATAGGTATCACATTTGCTTGTTTCCAGCATCTTGGAATCTCCCCCGACTCCAGTGACTCCTTAAATATGATACTTAGTGCCACTGATATTGTGTTTGCGCATTTTTTAAGCACATGAGGGGATATGTCATCAGGACCTGTAGCTTTATGAACATCTAAATCCATCAGCGCTTTGCATACCTCTGTGGCTGTAAGGTTGATGTTCTCTAATACCGGCCCTTGAGCTTCTATCACTGCAATCTGAGGGGGTGGGGTATTTTCTACTGTAAATACTGACTGAAACTCCTTGTTCAATTCTTTGCAGATCTCTTCGTCCGTCTCAGTGATGCTTCCATCCGCTCTCTTTAGCCTTAAAACCTGTTCTTTTACCTTCAGTTTTCCTCTGATAAAGCTGTGGAAAAGCTTGGGATTTTCTTTAGCCTTCCTGGTGATGTCCCTCTCATAATCTCTCTCTGCCTCTCTCCTTTTACTTAGGTAGTCATTTCTTGCTCTTTTGTAGGTTTGCCAGGCATTTATGTTTTTTCTCCTCCTATACCTTTTCCAGCATTTGTCTCTCCACTCCTTAGCTCTTTTACACCCATTATCGAACCATTTCTCTCTGGCATGAATTACACCTACTTTGGTGACAGGTATGCAGCAATCTACTATCTTCCCATATTTCTCACAAAAGATGTCATACATTTCTTGTACAGATTTGTTGTAAAATAAGGTTCTCCAGTCAATAACTGCAAAAAGCTCATTCATTTTGATGTAATCTCCTTTCGGATAGTTCCTCCTCATGTCCTCAGTGCCTCTACTCTCAGGAAGAATGTCTTCAATGATATACTCCATCAACAACACACAGTGGTCACTCTTTCCAATTGGTGGTTCATACTCAATATTTTCAATATCCAACACATTATCTGTGAACACCAGATCAAGTAGTGATGGCTCATCTCCGCCCCTGGCTCTTGTTGGTTCCATTACATGTTGGTGTAGGAAATTCCCTTGTACGCAATCTAGGAATCTTGCCCCAAATGAGTCCTCACCACTGTGTGGGTCAAGATTTATCCAATCTATCTCTTTATGATTAAAGTCTCCCATAATCAAAATCCTACATTTTTTCTCCCGCGCCATGTTAACAACTGAGTTTATGACTTCAATCGTACCTATATGACTTTCCTCATAAATTTCAAGCCTATTTTGGTTCCTTGGTGGGTTGTATACAACAGTTATTATAATGCTCTCTGACCCAGTATTTATGCGAGCAACAAGAAATTCCCTGAACTCACTTTCTATAGCCAAGTTTATTTCTTCAACTTGAATCCTCTCACTTATGAGCAGTGCTATCCCTCCACCAGTCCTCTCAGATCTTTCGACCCTTAGTATTCTGAAGCCCTTAGGAAAAACTGTGACACTGTTTATGTCCTCACTCAACTTAGTCTCTGTAATTGCTACTATATCTGCCTTACTGTTGTGAATCCTATCTTTTAATTCTACTGCCTTACCAGCTAATCCATCAGCATTTGTGTATAACAGTCTTAATAAGGGCCCATCCCCTGGTCTTCTGTCATTATCTTCTTTATCTCCCCTTTGTCTGGAAGTATTCTGTAACGAAAATTTTTCTTCTCTTCTTCATTTCTTTCATCATTTAACCTTCTTGCCTCTTGCAACAAGTTTTTGATCTTTCCCATCTCTTCCTGTGTTCTGTATCGTCTAATGAGCACTTCTTTGCATTCTTGAAGGTCTTTTAGACTTTTTTTTCTCAACAATATTTCCCTACATGTCTCCCCTCTCTCAAAGGTTACTTTTGTTGGTCTCGGCTTTCCTTCCCTCGAATATTTACCTAGTTGGTGTATGTTTACAATATCCTCAGGACCACATACTACTCCAAGCTTTCTTATCAGGTCTACAACGCTAGCTTTATTTTCTTCAAGTCTCCCCTGCCATTTTGGCTCCTGGGATTCACTTATGCCTGAGATTACCACTGTCTTCTCCTTATCAAGTGCCTGTCTGATGAGTGGGTTTGCCCTTTCCATCACAACGTCTTTCATTTTTTCGATTACTGTTTCTTTATAGTCAACTGTTTGTATGTTTTCCAGTGCCACCACCTTTACAGCCTCTTTTACTGCCACATTCCCCTTTAGTGCATCAGCAAAGGACGTTTTCATGGCATCATTTTCCATATTCAGCTCCTGGAACTCTTTTCTGAACTGTTCAATGTTTTCCTTAATCTGAACATTCCAAGCAGCAATCTCGTCTCTCTCAGAAGAGAGCAGTGAACTAACATCTAATTCCTTTAGGTTGTCATTTAGCTGCTTGTTTTTATCTTCTTGTTTAGTAATTCTAGATTCTAGTTGACTCTTTTCCCCTTCCAGCTTCTTTATTCTTTTTTCTAGTTCCTTTCTCTCCTGCCCTTGTGCTTTATTTGCTTCCTCCAAAGATCTTATTTGTTCTCTGAGTGTTTCATTCTCTTTCATTTCTCCATCCATATTCCGAATTTTATCATCAAGGCTTATAACCATTTCCTCTAACTTCTTGATTCTCTGTTTAAGTCCTCTGATGACTACCCCTTCTCCCGACCCATGGGTGGGAGAGGTTTGGGACAGAGATGGCTTCATTTTTATGTTCTCCCTCTCACAGAATATAGAAAGAAGACGAGAAAGAGGAAAAAAAAGAAAAGAGAAAAACTTCTAATTTACCTTCACACAGAATTTTTATATCTCCATATAAGTGCTATTTAGTGACTCAGTTTGTCTCCTTTCTGGTAGCACACATCTTAACTTAAAAACTTGACCATTGTAATTTAAGTATAAAAAGAAAAAGAAAAACAAAAGTCAAACCTGAAGGAAAATTCGAATTTGTGTTCGAGGTGGCACCCACCTGTTTCTGTTATATATTCTTCCTAACTGATAAACTGACTTGCTAACCAAGATATGTTATCACGGGATTTAGACTTTACATTTAACTCAATATATATACAAAATAACAAAATAGTAAAAGAGAAAGCTAAAAGAAAAGCAAAAAAAATGAAGAAAATAGGACTGCTGTACTACTTGGCAACTTAACTCAGTACTGTTGACAGGTGGGTATTTGGTAATTTTTTTCTTCTTTTATTATTCAATTTTTTCGTGTATCAAACTAACTAACTAGTTAATATAAATGGGAAGGATACTGATTTTAACAATATATAGAACCACAGGATCAGGTAAAACGGCTTAAGAGCTTTCCCCAGTTTACACAAAAAATTAGGTAATGTGGTGTGATGGCTCCACGTCTGGCAACTCTTCTAGATTTCCCTCAAGGCAGAAGCTGGACGGCAGCTTCTCTCTCTTCCTCACGAAAAAGTTCTCAATTTTTTTTCCTTTAATATGAACAGTCTCGTCTTACAACAAATATTAGTTTTTGTACTCACAATACTCTGCAGGATTTCAGATTTATGGAAATTATGGTAAAGTTTTCCACTAAGCACTTTAGTCACTCGAAACAGTTAAAAATTTAAGAGGAGCAATTCCTGTCCTATCTTACTCATGCATGGTCATCTCTGAGGAACTATGGGGAATCCTTTGTCGTCGCTCTTGATATATCTAGGCTCTTGACAGAGTCTGGCACAAGGCTCTGTTGGCAATTTCCCTGCCTATGGCTCTACCCCTTCTCTCTGTTCTCTGAATTCAATTTTTCTTACT
>JAXCGZ010001943.1:12500-112500 GCA_037179515.1 Halocaridina rubra | reverse complement strand
GCCACTATGTTCATATTACAGATTCCCCAACCTCACTCGTGGCTTCATTTTAGCATTTAATTCAATTCCCAATCTCATTCGGGTCATACAATAACCAAGCAAGCACATTACGTATGTGAAAACATGAATCATTTTTTTACCCCGACTGGGACTCGAACCTAGGACTTATAATTACTAAGTCAAGGCGCTACCAACTACACACCACAGAAGGTAAAAAGGAATCCAACCTTATAGCTTATATTTGGGTCATGCATACAATAACCAAGCAAGCACATTACATATGCGAAAACATGAATCATTTTTTTACCCCGACTGGGACTCGAACCTAGGACTTATAATTACTAAGTCAAGGCAGAACCAACTTCATACCACTGAAGGTAAAAAGGAATCCAACCTTATAGCTTATATCTGCTATACTTAGGGATGAACGCATTCTATCTGAATGCCACTATGTTCATATTACAGATTCCCCAACCTCACTCGTGGCTTCATTTTAGTATTTAATTCAATTCCCAATCTCATTCGGGTCATACAATAACCAATTAAGCACATTACATATGTGAAAACATGAATAATTTTTTACTCCGACCGGGACTCAAACCTAGGACTTATAATTACTAAGTCAAGGCGCTACCAACTACACACCACAGAAGGTAAAAAGGACTCCAACCTTATAGCTTATATCTGCTATACTTAGGGATGAACGCATTCTATCTGAATGCCACTATGTTCATATTACAGATTCCCCAACCTCACTCGTGGCTTCATAAATTCCCAATCTCATTCGGCTCATACAATAACCAAGCAAGCACATTACATATGTGAAAACATGAACCATTTTTTTACCCCGACTGGGACTCGAACTTAGGACTTATAATTACTAAGTCAAGGCGCTACCAACTACACACCACTGAAGGTAAAAAGGAATCCAACCTTATAGCTTATATCTGCTATACTTAGGGATGAACGCATTCTATCTGAATGCCACTATGTTCATATTACAGATTCCCCAACCTCACTCGTGGCTTCGTTTTAGCATTTAATTCAATTCCCAATCTCATTCGGGTCATACAATAACCAAGCAAGCACATTACATATGTGAAAACATGAATCATTTTTTTACCCCGACTGGGACTCGAACCTAGGACTTATAATTACTAAGTCAAGGCAGTACCAACTACATACCACTGAAGGTAAAAAGGAATCCAACCTTATAGCTTATATCTGCTATACTTAGGGATGAACGCATTCTATCTGAATGCCACTATGTTCATATTACAGATTCCCCAACCTCACTCGTGGCTTCATTTTAGTATTTAATTCAATTCCCAATCTCATTCAGGTCATACAATAACCAAGCAAGCACATTACATATGTGAAAACATGAATAATTTTTTACTCCGACCGGGACTCGAACCTAGGACTTATAATTACTAAGTCAAGGCGCTACCAACTACACACCACAGAAGGTAAAAAGGACTCCAACCTTTTAGCTTATATCTGCTATACTTAGGGATGAACGCATTCTATCTGAATGCCACTATGTTCATATTAGAGATTCCCCAACCTCACTCGTGGCTTCATAAATTCCCAATCTCATTCGGCTCATACAATAACCTAGCAAGCACATTACATATGTGAAAACATGAACCATTTTTTTAACCCGACTGGGACTCGAACCTAGGACTTATAATTACTAAGTCAAGGTGCTACCAACTACGCACCACTGAAGGTAAAAAGGAATCCAACCTTATAGCTTATATCTGCTATACTTAGGAATGAACGCATTCTATCTGAATGCCACTATGTTCATATTACAGATTCCCCAACCTCACTCGTGGCTTCATTTTAGCATTTAATTCAATTCCCAATCTCATTCGGGTCATACAATAACCAAGCAAGCACATTACGTATGTGAAAACATGAATCATTTTTTTACCCCGACTGGGACTCGAACCTAGGACTTATAATTACTAAGTCAAGGCGCTACCAACTACACACCACAGAAGGTAAAAAGGAATCCAACCTTATAGCTTATATTTGGGTCATGCATACAATAACCAAGCAAGCACATTACATATGTGAAAACATGAATCATTTTTTTACCCCGACTGGGACTCGAACCTAGGACTTATAATTACTAAGTCAAGGCAGAACCAACTTCATACCACTGAAGGTAAAAAGGAATCCAACCTTATAGCTTATATCTGCTATACTTAGGGATGAACGCATTCTATCTGAATGCCACTATGTTCATATTACAGATTCCCCAACCTCACTCGTGGCTTCATTTTAGTATTTAATTCAATTCCCAATCTCATTCGGGTCATACAATAACCAAGCAAGCACATTACATATGTGAAAACATGAATAATTTTTTACTCCGACCGGGACTCAAACCTAGGACTTATAATTACTAAGTCAAGGCGCTACCAACTACACACCACAGAAGGTAAAAAGGACTCCAACCTTATAGCTTATATCTGCTATACTTAGGGATGAACGCATTCTATCTGAATGCCACTATGTTCATATTACAGATTCCCCAACCTCACTCGTGGCTTCATAAATTCCCAATCTCATTCGGCTCATACAATAACCAAGCAAGCACATTACATATGTGAAAACATGAACCATTTTTTTACCCCGACTGGGACTCGAACTTAGGACTTATAATTACTAAGTCAAGGCGCTACCAACTACACACCACTGAAGGTAAAAAGGAATCCAACCTTATAGCTTATATCTGCTATACTTAGGGATGAACGCATTCTATCTGAATGCCACTATGTTCATATTACAGATTCCCCAACCTCACTCGTGGCTTCGTTTTAGCATTTAATTCAATTCCCAATCTCATTCGGGTCATACAATAACCAAGCAAGCACATTACATATGTGAAAACATGAATCATTTTTTTACCCCGACTGGGACTCGAATCTAGGACTTATAATTACTAAGTCAAGGCGCTACCAACTACACACCACAGAAGGTAAAAAGGAATCCAACCTTATAGCTTATATTTGGGTCATACAATAACCAAGCAAGCACATTATATATGTGAAAACATGAATCATTTTTTTACCCCGACTGGGACTCGAACCTAGGACTTATAATTACTAAGTCAAGGCAGTACCAACTACATACCACTGAAGGTAAAAAGGAATCCAACCTTATAGCTTATATCTGCTATACTTAGGGATGAACGCATTCTATCTGAATGCCACTATGTTCATATTACAGATTCCCCAACCTCACTCGTGGCTTTATTTTAGCATTTAATTCAATTCCCAATCTCATTCGGGTCATACAATAACCAAGCAAGCACATTACATATGTGAAAACATGAATCATTTTTTACCCTGACCAGGACTCGAACCTAGGACTTATAATTACTTCTTTGGTGTGTAGTTGGTAGCGCCTTGACTTAGTTATTATAAGTCCTAGGTTCGAGTCCCAGTCGGGGTAAAAAATGATTCATGTTTTCACATATGTAATGTGCTTGCTTGGTTATTGTATGACCCGAATGAGATTGGGAATTGAATTAAATGCTTAAATGAAGCTACGAGTGGGGTTGGGGAATCTGTAATATGAACACAGTGGCATTCAGATAGAATGCGTTCATCCCTAAGTATAGCAGATATAAGCTATAAGGTTGGATTCCTTTTTACCTTCTGTGGTGTGTAGTTGGTAGTGCCTTGACTTAGTAATTATAAGTCCTAGGTTCGAGTCCCGGTCGGGGTAAAAAATGATTCATGTTTTCACATATGTAATATGCTTGCTTGGTTATTGTATGACCCGAATGAGATTGGGAATTGAATTAAATGCTAAAATGAAGCCACGAGTGAGGTTGGGGAATCTGTAATATGAACATAGTGGCATTCAGATAGAATGCGTTCATCCCTAAGTATAGCAGATATAAGCTATAAGGTTGGATTCCTTTTTACCTTCTGTGGTGTGTAGTTGGTAGCGCCTTGACTTAGTAATTATAAGTTCTAGGTTCGAGTCCCGGTCGGGGTAAAAAATGATTCATGTTTTCACATATGTAATGTGCTTGCTTGGTTATTGTATGAACCGAATGAGATTGGGAATTGAATTAAATGCTAAAATGAAGCCACGAGTGAGGTTGGGGAATCTGTAATATGAACATAGTGGCATTCAGATAGAATGCGTTCATCCCTAAGTATAGCAGATATAAGCTATAAGGTTGGATTCCTTTTTACCTTCTGTGGTGTGTAGTTGGTAGCGCCTTGACTTAGTAATTATAAGTCCTAGGTTCGAGTCCCGGTCGGGGTAAAAAATGATTTATGTTTTCACATATGTAATGTGCTTGCTTGGTTATTGTATGACCAGAATGAGATTGGGAATTGAATTAAATGCTAAAATGAAGCCACGAGTGAGGTTGGGGAATCTGTAATATGAACATAGTGGCATTCAGATAGAATGCGTTCATCCCTAAGTATAGCAGATATAAGCTATAAGGTTGGATTCCTTTTTACCTTCTGTGGTGTGTAGTTGGTAGCACCTTGACTTAGTAATTATAAGTCCTAGGTTCGAGTCCCGGTCGGGGTAAAAAATGATTCATGTTTTCACATATGTAATGTGCTTGCTTGGTTATTGTATGACCCGAATGAGATTGGGAATTGAAATAAATGCTAAAATGAAGCCCCGAGTGAGGTTGGGGAATCTGTAATATGAACATAGTGGCATTCAGATAGGATGTTTTCATCCCTAAGTATAGCAGATATAAGCTATAAGATTGGATTCCTTTTTACCTTCTGTGGTGTGTAGTTGGTAGCACCTTGACTTAGTAATTATAAGTCCTAGGTTCGAGTCCCGGTCGGGGTAAAAAATGATTCATGTTTTCACATATGTAATGTGCTTGCTTGGTTATTGTATGACCCGAATGAGATTGGGAATTGAATTAAATGCTAAAATGAAGCCACGAGTGAGGTTGGGGAATCTGTAATATGAACATAGTGGCATTCAGATAGGATGTGTTCATCCCTAAGTATAGCAGATATAAGCTATAAGGTTGGATTCCTTTTTACCTTCTGTGGTGTGTAGTTGGTAGCGCCTTGACTTAGTAATTATAAGTCCTAGGTTCGAGTCCCGGTCGGGATAAAAAATGATTCATGTTTTCACATATGTAATGTGCTTGCTTGGTTATATATATATATATATATATATATATATATATATATATATATATATATATATATATATATATATATATATATATATATATATATATATATATATATATATATATATATATATATATATATATATATATATATATATATATATATATATATATATATATATATATATATATATATATATATATATATATATATATATATATATATATATATATATATATATATATATATATATATATATATATATATATATATATATATATATATATATATATATATATATATATATATATATATATATATATATATATATATATATATATATATATATATATATATATATATATATATATATATATATATATATATATATATATATATATATATATATATATATATATATATATATATATATATATATATATATATATATATATATATATATATATATATATATATATATATATATATATATATATATATATATATATATATATATATATATATATATATATATATATATATATATATATATATATATATATATATATATATATATATATATATATATATATATATATATATATATATATATATATATATATATATATATATATATATATATATATATATATATATATATATATATATATATATATATATATATATATATATATATATATATATATATATATATATATATATATATATATATATATATATATATATATATATATATATATATATATATATATATATATATATATATATATATATATATATATATATATATATATATATATATATATATATATATATATATATATATATATATATATATATATATATATATATATATATATATATATATATATATATATATATATATATATATATATATATATATATATATATATATATATATATATATATATATATATATATATATATATATATATATATATATATATATATATATATATATATATATATATATATATATATATATATATATATATATATATATATATATATATATATATATATATATATATATATATATATATATATATATATATATATATATATATATATATATATATATATATATATATATATATATATATATATATATATATATATATATATATATATATATATATATATATATATATATATATATATAGATATATATATATATATATATATATATATATATATATATATATATATATATATATATATATATATAAATATATATATATATATATATATATATATATATATATATATATATATATATATATATATATATATATATATATATATATATATATATATGTATATATGTATATATTATATATATATATATATATATATATATATATATATATATATATATATATAT
Organism: Halocaridina rubra; assembly: GCA_037179515.1. Taxonomy (NCBI): domain Eukaryota; kingdom Metazoa; phylum Arthropoda; class Malacostraca; order Decapoda; family Atyidae; genus Halocaridina; species Halocaridina rubra. Next base: position 105,927 of record JAXCGZ010001943.1, on the reverse strand, counting down.
ATATATATATATATATATATATATATATATATATATATATATATATATATTATATATGTATATATATATATATATATATATATATATATATATATATATATATATATATATATATATATATATATATATATATATATATATCAAATAAGCACATTACATATGTGAAAACATGAATCATTCCTTTTAACCTTCTGTGGTGTAGTGGTAGCGCCTTGACTTAGTAATCATATGTCCTAGGTTCGAGTCCCGGTCGGGGTAAAAAATGATTCATATATATATATATATATATATATATATTATATATATATATATATATATATATATATATATATATATATCAAATAAGCACATTACATATGTGAAAACATGAATCATTTTTTTACCCTGACCGGGACTTGAACCTATGACTTATGATTACTAAGTCAAGGCGCTACCACTACACCACAGAAGGTTAAAAGGAATCCAACCTTATAGCTTATATCTGCTATACTTAGGAATGAACGCATTCTAACTGAATGCCACTATGTTCATATTACAGATTCCCCAACCTCACTCGTGGCTTCATTTTAGCATTTAATTCAAATCCCAATCTCATTCGGACCATGAAATTATCAAATAAGCACATTACATATGTGAAAACATGAATCATTTTTTACCCTGACTTAGTAATCATAAGTCCTAGGTCCGAGTCCCGGTCAGGGTAAAAACTGATTCATGTTTTCACATATGTAATGTGCTTATTTGATAATTTCATGGCCCGAATGAGATTGGGATTTGAATTAAATGCTAAAATGAAGCCACGAGTGAGGCTGGGGAATCTGTAATATGAACATAGTGGCATTCAGTTAGAATGCGTTCATTCCTAAGTATAGCAGATATAAGCTATAAGGTTGGATTCCTTTTAACCTTCTGTGGTGTAGTGGTAGCGCCTTGACTTAGTAATCATAAGTCATAGGTTCGAGTCCCGGTCAGGGTAAAAAAAATGATTCATGTTTTCACATATGTAATGTGCTTATTTGATAATTTTCATTTCCCGAATGATATTGGGATTTGAATTAAATGCTAAAATGAAGCCATGAGTGAGGTTGGGGAATCTGTAATATGAACATAGTGGCATTCAGTTAGAATGCGTTCATTCCTAAGTATAGCAGATATAAGCTATAAGGTTGGATTCCTTTTAACCTTTTGTGGTGTAGTGGTAGCGCCTTGACTTAGTAATCATAAGTCCTAGGTTCGAGTCCCAGTCAGGGTAAAAAATGATTCATGTTTTCACATATGTAATGTGCTTATTTGATAATTTCATGGCCCGAATGAGATTGGGATTTGAATTAAATGCTAAAATGAAGCCACGAGTTAGGTTGGGGAATCTGTAATATGAACATAGTGGCATTCAGTTAGAATGCGTTCATTCCTAAGTATAGCAGATATAAGCTATAAGGTTGGATTCCTTTTAACCTTCTGTGGTGTAGTCGTAGCACCTTGACTTAGTAATCATAAGTCCTAGGTTCGAGTCCTGGTCAGGGTAAAAAATGATTCATATATATATATATATATATATATATATATATATATATATATATATATATATATATATATATATATATATATATATATATGAATCATTTTTTACCCCGACCTGGACTCGAACCTAGGACTTATGATTACTAAGTCAAGGCGCTACCACTTCACCACAGAAGGTTAAAAGGAATCCAACCTTATAGCTTATATCTGCTATGCTTAGGAATATATATATATAATAATAAGCACATTACATATGTGAAAACATGAATCATTTTTTACCCCGACCGGGACTCGAACCTAGGACTTATGATCACTAGGTCAAGGCGCTACCACTACACCACAGAAGGTTAAAAGGAATCCAACCTTATAGCTTATATCTGCTATACTTAGGAATGAACGCATTCTAACTGAATACCACTATATTCATATTACAGATTCCCCAACTTTACTCCTGGCTTCATTTTAGCATTTAATTCAATTCCCAATCTCATTCGGGCCATGAAATAACCAAATAAGCACATTACATATGTGAAAATATGAATAATTTTTTACCCCGACCGGGACTCGAACCTAGGACCTATGATTACTAAGTCAAGGCGCTACCACTACACCACAGAAGGTTAAAAGGAATCCAACCTTATAGCTTATATCTGCTATACTTAGGAATGAACGCATTCTAACTGAATGCCACTATGTTCATATTACAGATTCCCCAACCTCACTCGTGGCTTCATTTTAGCATTTAATTCAATTCCCAATCTCAATCGGGCCATGAAATAACCAAATAAGCACATTACATATATGAAAACATGAATCATTTTTTACCCCGACCGGGACTCGAACCTAGGACTTATGATTACTAAGTCAAGGCGCTACCTAAGTATAGCAGATATAAGCTATAAGGTTGAATTCCTTTTACCCTTCTGTGGTGTAGTGGTAGCGCCTTAACTTAGTAATCATAAGTCCCAGCTTCGAGTCCCGGTCGGGGTAAAAAAAATTATTCATGTTTTCATATATGTAATGTGCTTATTTGGTTATTTCATGGCCCGAATGAGATTGGGAATTGAATAAAATGCTAAAATGAAGCCACGTGAGAGGTTGGGGAATCTGTAATATGAACATAGTGGCATTCAGTTAGAATATGTTCATTCCTAAGTATGGCAGATATAAGCTATAAGGTTGGATTCCTTTTAACCTTCTGTGGTGTAGTGGTAGCGCCTTGACTTAGTAATGATAAGTCCTAGGTTCGAGTCCCGGTCGGAGTAAAAAATTATTATTTTTTCACATATGCAATGTGCTTATTTGGATATATATATATATATATATATATATATATATATATATATATATATATATATATATATATATATATATATATATATATATATATATATATATATATATATATATATATATATATATATATATATATATATATTATATATATATATATATATATATATATATATATATATATATATATATATATATATATATATATATATATATATATATATATATATATATATATATATATATATATATATATATATATATATATATATATATATATATATATATATATATATATATATATATATATATATATATATATATATATATATATATATATATATATATATATATATATATATATATATATATATATATATATATATATATATATATATATATATATATACATATATATATATATATATATATATATATATATATATATATATATATATATATATATATATATATATATATATATATATATATATATATATATATATATATATATATATATATATATATATATATATATATATATATATATATATAAGTATAGAAATATATATATATATATATATATATATATATATATATATATATATATATATATATATATATATATATATATATATATATATATATATATATATATATATATATAATATATATATATATATATATATATATATATATATATATATATATATATATATATATATATATATATATATATATCTTTTGAGATCGATCTACCCTTTTTCACTCTCAGCTATACCTACCCACCTTATCGCGAGAGTCTGCCCCCTCTTAATTTCCCTTTCGTGCTTTCCCCTATTTCCTTCCCATCCTATTCACCCTTCTGTAGTGATGACATCCTGCATTGGGCTATGAGAGTTCGCTCGAGGCCTCACTTATCCCCCCCTCCCCTTTTCCTATCCTATTAGAAGAAGAAGAAGAAGCAACATCAGCCCAAAGCAGGCAACAAGCTTAATGCAGAAGCAATAATTATCAGACAGATAAAAAAAAATACATGTTAAAAATCGGTAAAGAGGTAAGGATAATCTGGAACTGCTTACCTTTGATTAACTAAATACTCTGTTTTGTTTCTGTTTTTTTTTTCTTCTTCTTCCTTTTCTTATGAGTGTGACACCAGGACGGTAAAAAATCCGCCTTCGTCGGGCCTGGGCAGGAAGTAAAAAAAAACAATATATATATATATATATATATATATATATATATATATATATATATATATATATATATATATATATATATATATATATATATATATATATATATATATATATTTATATATATATATATATATATATATATATATATATATATATATATATATATATATATATATATATATATATATATGGTATTGTGGTAACTTGTCATATATGAAGGGATAATAAGAGATGTGCAACAAATATATAAGAATATATGATGTTGCTGTAGGCATAGAAACAGAACCGTAATTGAAGGAAGACTTATCATCAAACTGTCATGGACAGTCCTATTCAAGTCCAAAAGACCTTTCAGCTGTAGTATTGTTAAGGCCAGCCAACATTTAATTTAGAGTAAGGTTAATAAAAATCATCATATTCTTTATTTATTTAACCAGTGGCTATTTAGGAAATTAGGACCTGAAAAATGCTTGAATATAGTCAGAACCTGCGTTCAGCTCATGAGGAAAATTTAAAAAAATAACCTTATGTAAATACTAATTCAATTACCATAATTTTCAGTACTTATGAATTACTGACATAATTAAATCATATTAATATAAAGATGACAGTAAAAATTATATGTAATTTAAAAAATCTAATTAATTAGACAAAAAACATAATACATTATTACAGCATAAGAAATTAATTGGTTGGGGAAATCTCCACCCAGGAATGGGTGAAGCGGGTCGAGGACCCGTAAAATATGATAACAATTCCGACTTGACTATTGAGAAAAAGTAAATAAATCAATAAGCATGTGAACAATGCAAGTTAATTTATTTTAGATAAGTTGATCATTTTTACTAACTGCATACTTAATAACTCATATACGTAATAGCTTATGTCAAGCCCGTTCAAGAATTATTGTTTTTTATAGGAGGATGGTGAATAGTCGGTGCACAGGGCTCTGAGTTATATAACTTAATGCTACAACCTAAATACAAGCCTCCTGGCTGGTACAGTGGTAACGTGCTGGCCTTGCATTCGCGAGGTCGACGGATCGCGCCTCGTCCAGGCAAGAGAGTTTAAGCTGTTTACTGAGGAGGCTACTGCTGTGGTTGGGCACAATGGGGGGGGGGCTCTGCCGGCTGGCGATCGCCCTATGGGTCCTCCATGACCCGTTCAATCCCTCCGTGGGTGGAGAATATAAAACAACCTAAATACAAATAAGCTCAAATTAATTATCATACCATTAATCATATTAAATTCTTAACATTATCAATAAAAGAATTAGCAAACATAAAACAAATTATAATTAAACAGAGAATTTTTTACATCTACTCCTAGATGTAGAAAAACTCGTAATTAAAATCTCGCGACATTAGAGTATCAGACCGCCTTCCCATATTAATTTGTGCTTTAGAATGTTCTTTACTAAATTACGTGCTTACCTAAAATTTTCTGTGGTATATATTTTCTAGTCCTGCAGCTAGCATGCCAAAGCTAGAATATTTTTGTAACTAAGCATACAATAACATAATTACAGTATTTATACATACTTGAGATATATATATATATATATATATATATATATATATATATATATATATATATATATATATATATATATATATATATCAAAGAGGTAATATAATCAATAAGATTCATAACAATACATATTACTACAGTATAGAACTTTGTTAATACTATGGCTTGGCAACACTGACTGATCGAAGAAATGTTAATTTAATTTGGAAAATTAAGATCAATTTACTAAAACTGCCTACTTAATTCCTCATATACTTAATAGCTTAAAAATCAAGCCCTTTTTATAAGATTTAAGCATTTTTTTTTTTATGGGATAGGATAATTCTTCTTCTCCTTGGATAGGATTGGATAGGTGGGGGAAGAATAGTGACGGCATCGAGTGAACTCTCTTAGCCTTATTCAGGGTGTCATCATTGGGGAGAGGGGGGGTAAAGGAAGGGAAGGATTAGAGGGATAAGCACGAAATTTAGGGAAGTAAGAGATGAATAAAGAGGGGCAAACCCTCGTGCTAAGTTTTTGTTAGATATAATTTTACTGGCCCAATATGACTTTGTTCAGTTATAATTTAATGATGATGAGGAGATTTTGGATATTTTACTTTATTTAGTATAAATAGGTTCTGGTGGATTTCCTGAAAAAAACTGGAGAAATTCTTCTTCACCAGACATGGTCATTGATAAATTCGTATTCTAAAGTGTTTAAAGCATTAGTTTCATGAAGAAATTCTTCAAAGTCGATTTCCATTTTACCCCAGGTTTTGGATGCTAGTTTAAAAATATAAGTATTAATTGGTTCGACTTTGAAGTTCTTATGAATTTCTTCCATTCTCTCTATGTATGGTGGAGTTTCAGAGAGAATTCTTCTTAAATTTAAATTTTGGATAGCTTGGAGACTTAAAAGGTTACGTTTTGATAAGATGCAAGTTGGAATTGGGGGGTATATATTAAGACAGGTCTTACTAAAGTTTTATATAGGGTGACTCTATTTTTAGTTTTGAGTAGGTTAAATCTTCGTAGCTTGGTGGAAACAAGTTTACTTTGTATTATTCTTTATTTATATGAGGTTTCATCCCTGTTCTGTTAATTGTGAAGCCCAAGGTTTTCAGACTGTTGGAGAAATATATTCTATTGTTATTAATTATTACATCTAATGGTTTAAGAGCAGAAATAGATAAAAGTTGGAATTTGTCAATATTAGTTTTAATTTTCCATTTTTTCTCATATTCATTTATACTAAGTATTTCCCTCTGAGTTTTCAGTGCTAAAAATCTTTTATTATAATCAGGAATTACTTGAGTGATGTCATCTGCAAATATAATAGTTGAACAACCTAAACCTGGTTTGGGTATATCTCTCGTGAATATAGCATAGAGAAGTGGACTCAGATTTGATCCTTGGGGGACACCTGCTCTAAGTTCAAATTGGGTACCTAAATGTTCGTTAATTTTGATAATTGACTTTCTATTAGATATGAAATCTGATAAAATTTTAGTTATTAGTGGGGGTAACTGGAGTTCTATGATTTTATATCTGAGTCCATCTCTCCATACTTTGTCAAAAGCAGAGGAAACATCCCTGCTCAAGACATTGCACTTTTGCCTGAACTTTTGCGAGATGGCTATTTTTTCATATAAGTATGTTAGTGCAGTATGAGTACCTCTACCTCTTCTAAACCCGTGCTGGTTAGGGGGAAAACAATCATTTATTTCTAAATAATTATAGACTCTAGAATGTAATATCTTTTCAAATATTTTCCCTGGGACTTCCAAGAGAGATATAGGACGATAATTATTAGCTGAGGTGGTTCTTTTTCCAGGTTTAGGTATAAAAATCATTATTGACAATTTAAATTTTGTTGGGAAATAACCTATGGATAAACAAGAGTTGAAAATATCTAATAATTCATAAATTGCTATATTAGGTAAGTGGGATAGTATTGGTTTTTTAATGCCTGAATGTCCAGGGGCTTTATTTTTCATATTTTTGATAATATCTTTGATGTCAGCAGTAGTAATAGGAGATATTAGATCATCTCCTGGAGTTAATCTATTTAAGTCTACGTTAAATAAGGGAGTAATTAAATTTACGTTTTCTTTCAAAATGTTACATACAGTTCTTTCATGAGTTAAATCATAGTTTTGATTTTCTTCAGCACTACTATTAAATATAGTTTCCCAGGTCTTTCTGAATTTTTCTTCTTTTTCTTTACTGGTGAAAAGTTTTTTATTATTATTATTATTGTCTATTAGATACGGCGTTATTTCTTTACTGTTACCCATTAATTTCTTGATGTTATTCCAAAAGTTTTTGGGATCTTTAGCATTACTTTGAAGTTTCATTATTATGTTTTACCAGTTATTATTATATGAAGCTATTAGTTCTTTTTGTAGTTCTTCTCTTACAGTTCTTAATTCAGTTAATGCTTGGGGACCCCAGAGACCTCTGCCAATGTTATTTGATAAAGTTAAATATCTATATTGAAGTGCTTTGCATTTATCATTTAGTTTAGGGTGGGGTAAGGATTTTGACTTTTTAAAAGGTATATAATTATCTATTGCATTTTGAATTAAAGAATACCATTGCTTTAAGTGTTTTTCTATATAAAAAATGTTATTAATGGAGGTATTACTTGTGATATCATGAGTGAATTTATCTTCTAAGAAGGATTTAAAATTATCCCAGTCTGCATTTCTAAAATCTCTACTGGGGGGAATTCTAATAGCTAAAGGTTCTGTTGAGAGCTTAATTATTAAAGGTAAATGGTCAGAGGTGGTTAAGGGTCCCTTTTCTATTGAGTAATTCAAATAATGATTCTTGTTACTTATGATAATATCTGGTCTGGAGAATTCAGATCCATGAGTCATGGTTCTGAAGTCAGGTCCTAGAATTTTAATTAGATTATTAGTCATTAAATTATTTAAGAAGTTACCAGTTATATTACAAATATTGTGACCTAGGATGTGATGTTTAGCATTAAGATCTCCAATTAGGCATGCTGGGATGTTTTTTCTAATTAGTTTTAAAATGTCTTCATATGGGATTTGTAATCTTCTGGGTGGTAAGTAGTTCCTAAAATAATGGGGCCGTTTTTGGTTTCAATTCTTAGTGCTAGTAAATCAGTATCGAAGTCATCTATGATTTTATGAATAATATTACGTTTAATGGCAATTGCTATACCTGCATGAGCTTCATTTAAAAAATTTCTCTGATAAATATTATAACCAAAAATTATTATTTTATCGTTAGGTCTAGAGGTACTATTGAGAAGTATTATATCTGGGTCAAATTCCCTGTCAACGTTATATAATTCATTACTTCTAATATTAGTTCAAGCTATTACGTTATGCTGAATGATAGTTAATTTATTATTATTGTTATTAGCCACATTGAATGTAGTAAAAAAATATAAAGGATGAGTTAATTATTTAAGTTTGAGGAGGACTCTGTTCTCTTATATAGTCCTTGGTCTAATGAATTATAGTGATTTCTTTCTAAGTATTGAATTCTGATATCAGTAAGATCGATTTTATTATGTTCTAGGAAAAGGTGCTTCATGAGGCTTGTAGTTGCCATTATGGTAAATATATTTAAGTTTATTGGTGTTAAGTAAAGTATCTCTAATGACTTCTACATTTATATCGGAGGGTAATTGTTCATCAAGTTTTCCTACTATTTTAAAGTTAAGGTCTTTTCTAAGTTCAATTCTCTCTTTCTGTTTCATAGCTGATTCTTCATACTTTTGCTGATCTGTACTATGTTTGGACATTTTTTTTTTTTCAGTTGTCGTACGTTTGGAGACTGCTCCTAGTGGGGACTGATTTGGACTTTTTTTTATGGGCTGAGAGGAAGTATCTTCGTCCATTTTTTCTTCTGTCTCTACTACTGTTGCTTCTAGCACAGAAGCAGCTGCTGGTTCTTTTGTTACAGTTATATTGGTGTTTTTGGGGATAATTTTTGGAAGAGTAATCTTTGGCATGCCATTGAGTTCGTATATTTCATTGACTTTGGCCTCAAATGACCCTGGGTTGATGGAATCCATCATCTGGCCATATACCATGGCACTTATTATGACAGTGGTAATATTTTCTGCATTTATGGGGAAATTAAGTTCAGGTTTTAATTGTCTGTCTGAGGAGCTATGGGGTTTAGCTGCACCTATCATTTCAGCAAATGAAGGTTTGGGTGTTTTTTTAGCTTGCCTAATTTCTGCTAATTTATCTTTTTTCCTTTGCTTCCTTTCTGGACATCCTGCAGCTAGAGTGGAGTGCTCACCTGAGCAGTTAATGCATTTCTTAACTCTGGTCGTGCATTTATTTTCATTCCACCTATGGCCTTCTTGGGCACATTCAGAGCAAATGGTGGTTTCTTTCTTGCACTCTTTGGTAGAGTGCTCAAAAAAGAATAGCACTTCATGCATGTCTTAATTTGAATGAAAATTTCCTCCTCAATGTTACTTTCGTTTATCCTAATGTTAAAAAGAAGGAGTCCCTGAGATTTTATTTTGTTGGCCACGCTGATGTTTTGGAAGCGTATCTTGAAGAGATATTTATTGTTAGGGATTCTAATTACTGACTCTACTTTAGTTCCCTGGTTATGTTTTTCTATTTCTGCAATGATTTCTTTATCCCTATGAGAGGTAATATACTGGTCAATGCCAAGGATTACTACAGTTCTTTGGGCATTAAATTCAGGGGGCATAGTGATTTCAAATCTTTCATTGTCAAAGATGTCAGAAACTTCAGGTGAGTTAACTTTCTCTAGGTTCTCGTCGGCAAGGACAAGAATAAATCCAGTTTGAATGTTTATGACCTTAAAAACAACAATGTTGCTTTGGGCAAGACATTTGAATATGTCATTTCTGCGCCTAGCAGGATCCCCGTGGGGATCACGATCCCTGATTCGAGCTCTACCCATTATTAAAGCATAACAAAAACAAACAAGATCTTAGATATTATGGTTTATGATTGAGTTATATGTTTATTGGTGACAAACTAATGCAAGATGTTAAGTAAAAAAATGACCGCAAGATGTATCTTTATGAGTGATAATAATTACTTTAATTGGGCAATTAAAAAAAAAAATAGCTAGATTTCGTGCTCGTAGGATTGGGTGGGGAGAGGATAGGATACTACAAGGCGGTTACTGCGATGTATAGGGACACTGGACGGTGTTAATTCACCAGGGGCGGAGTTCTCCCCTCTGTGCTGCTGGCTTAACCTACCAGCAACACCTGCCCGTAGCTCACAGCAAGCTCAATGCAGAAGCTACAACCACCCAGCAGATAAAAACGGGGTAGTCGCAGCCAGTAAGGTAAGGATTAAAAGGTGTTATTAGAGAGAGGGTCTGTATGTTAGCAGGGCTAGTGACAGACATGGGTGTAGTCAAACAAGTTTCAGGCTGTCCTCTGCAGTCTAATGCAGTGACCATGTGAACTCTCCCAATGGAAATGCAGTGTCAAATATGACAGTCACAGTGTGCATTCAGTGTTAGTGGACCACACTTTATGGATAGGATAAGTTTTACAAGAGAGCGGGTCAATGAGGACATGTAATTGACAGAAATCCGAGTCTGTTATTATGTTAATACCTCTCGTCACAGCTTATATAAAAACCAAGTCCAGTCTAGTTATCATGCCATTAATAATATTAATTAAATTCTTAGCATTATCAATCAGATAAGTAGTAAAATAAAGCAAATTATCATTAAACAGAGAATCTTTAACGTTTACAGTGTCATAAATTTAGGTAAACATCAAATCGGTAAACTAGTATTCTAAATCTAGCGTCATTACAGAGCTATATGATCCTTTATACATACAAAATGATCCCGGATATCAGTAACTGTATATACGCATATATGTATGTGTGTGTATATTTAATATAAATCTGCTTATGAATGTAGCATTTTAATATGTTAGTATTGTATGAATGAGTATTCTTAATACCATACTAAAGATTAAGAGAGAGAGAGAGAGAGAGAGAGAGAGAGAGAGAGAGAGAGAGAGAGAGAGGAGAGAGGAGAGAGAGAGAGAGAGAGAGAGAGAGAGAGAGAGAGAGGAGAGAGAGAGATTATTTTATTTTATTAATTTATTGTGCCAAGGCGTCAGACATTACATAATCACATAAAAAGTCAATGGCAACATAATGCTTCATATGGATACACAACCAAGAATAGAACATAGTTTACAGGGAGGTGTACACATTGATAAAATATTATGGCAGCACAAAGTACATTATATACAAAAGAAAAACTCAGAGAAGCACAGAACACACAAACACATTACAAACAAAAACAAAACGGCATTATACAGCACGACACAAAGCAAATATACAATATAATATACAATAAAATATACAATACAATATAATTAGTGGCCACCAAAGTGAGGATCACGAGCAAGAATAACATCAAGGTTGTCATCATGAAGCAAGAACGAGTAGATCTGTATTAAGTCCTGACCACGTGTTAAAACATCTCTCACTGTGGGGCACTGAAGACAATAGTGGTCAAGAGTGTTAGCATTAGGATGGTCGTATAATTTACAGGAGGTGTACTGTGGCATATCTAGAGTCTGGCAGACCTGCCATTAAGGCCGATACCCAATTCTGAGCCGAACACTAACTACATTGTGTTTCCGCACCATTAACCCGCGATTGCAATACTTGTAGCGACTGTGAAGAAAGTGATCATGGTGCCGTACGGACACAATGTTGGCCCTCTCTGCGTCCCGACGCCGGACCGTTATGGTAAACCCAGCTTAGTAGATGATGTTTCATAGGCATCGGAGGAAGGGCTCAGCATCCACGGGATGCCCATCCAGCATACAAGCTGACTTGGCAAGACAATCCGCCGTGTCATTGCCAGTCAGCCCAATGTGAGAAGGCGTCCATACACACGACACAACAAGATAAGTGTGACAGAGTGTTTCGCTCAAAGTAACCATAGGCTGTTAGATGCCTTATTAATTAATTTAGTAACTTAACTGTTATTTTCTAACTAAACAAATTAATTCCCACTTCTTGACTTTTGCAAATTATGATTATTTGCAATTTGTATTTTAGCTTATAGCTAATTTTAAATATACCTTATTTACTCTTCTTGTACGTGTAGAAGTATAGCCCCAATATAAAGGCTGCTCCTATTTTTCGTCTGCTACGAGCCAAAAACATTCTGGAGATTGTTTACCAGTAACCTAACTTTTTATTATTATTCTCGTTTTATTTTATTTGCACCTAAAAATACTGTCTCTCCCTTGCATCTCTGCTATAATTGCCTGCCAGGGACCACCACTAAAATAGTCCTTAAAATGATATCAGAGCCAGTTACTGCTCTAGAAATGTATCCTACAGATGAACTCACCAGGAGGGACAATGAGACGCCCTCTTTTTGGCGCAATCTTCCAAGAGGCAACATCTCGCCTGAGCAGTCAAAGTTTATTTCAAACCTTATTTACGTGGCATCTTCACAGGAATTCATCTAGCACAACAAGGTGAGGGATAGTGTATGGTAAAGCTCGTGGATCAAGCAAATTGGTTTATTTTCGAGAATTAGTTACATTCGTTACTGGATAAATCTTTTGGATTTTTATTCTGATTCCATTCCCATACACACGAAATTTTGTAGATTACCAAACTGGAATCTCACATGCCAAAGTTAATTCCTTAACCTGGAAATTACAGCTGATATACATTGCTAAGAAGTTTCTTTTCATTGAATGTGATAAACGAAAATCTCATCCTCTGAAGATTGGTTATGAGCCCGTAAAAATCTATCTCTTTTCCTAATAAATTCTAATTTCATTTCACCCCTTTCTATCATCGTAAATAAAGTGTTTTACGTCAAAAACTCGTCAATAAAGCTATTTGCTATACAAATTGCAAATAATTAAAAGGTAGTTTTACCCTGTTGGCTTTGCAAATATTTCCTGTTAACCACACTTTAATGAATGCATACTGTATTTATCTTGCTAATTCTTCATATGTTGGGGATAAAGTGTTTTGAGTTATAAGTTACAAATACCTCAAAAGGTAGTTTTGCACCCTTTTTTTCATTGCAAAGTTCTTGATAACCAAAAGTGAATGAATACTGTATTTATCTCGTAGATTCTTCCTTTATCCTAAATAGAGTGTTTTAACATATTAATTGCAAATCAGTAATAAGCATTGCAACTTTTGTGGTTGCCCACAATTTAAGGAATACATACAGTACTGTATTTGTCTTGCTTATTCTTCATTTATTGTGAATATATTGTTTTCTTTAAAACCAGTAAAGAATTAATGGTTTTGTATGCTATTATGGTAGCATAAATATTTCTGGTTAGCTGTGAATAGCCAATATATTTTCATCCAGTAAAATGACATTGGAAACTCATTATAGGTGTGCTCATGCTTTCAGTTTCCCATTATAAATAGTGTGTCATTTCTGTTTCTGAAATTGCAGTGTCCTGTATTCTACTCTGCCTGTGTGACAGAGGTAATCATCGAGTTGAGGCCAAAGTCTTGGCATACGTCCGTGGTGCCGGGAAACGAAATCGTGCTCACCACCTCCAGGATTCGAGGCAGCATTTCATAAAATTTAATTCAATTCTTTTAATGTCATTGCATTTCCAAAATTAAAATAAAGTTGAAATTCTGAGTTTCATTTAACCGACTAATGGTAATAGAGATGGGGTGTTCAAGTACAAATATCTGTCCTGTCTGTTTGTGAGCTCTTAACCGAGCTCGGTACTTTGAGTCCCCTTAGTAAAACAGAATCTTAACAACACTCTAGCATCCTAAACCCCAACAATAAGCATCCCGAGCGGCAGCGAGGCAACATAGTATATCTCCCACAACACGGCCACAGACAGGTCTTGGCGAGGATAGGGCACATAGGGCCGATTGGGAGTCACAAATTATTACCCCATTCACTCATCGTCGAACAAGGAGAGCCACGTCATCCAAGATGGCATTCAGTTCACAGTAGGTGGAGCTCAATGAGGTGGGTAGTCAACGGCCAGTTCATGAATCAACCGGCACAGGCGGCTCCATGGTGGGGGAAAACACAGCACATGCTGCCCTCCCATCTGCTTGCACAGAACCATCAACATAGACGTGGTGCACTGCAGGGACAGACATGGACACATCAGCAATAGTCTCCAGACCTAACTGTCTCTGCAGAGGGGGATAGACATCTATCGAGGTCTGTGTAAATGTGACATTGGGGAGGGGGACATGCCAGGGTGGTAAATATGGGACAGCCGCCTGCACAGTTAGGTTGATGTCAAGGCCACAGAGAATGTCACTCACCACCCTGATAAGGTTATGACCTCCTGCTCGAAGTGGGAGCCTGGGTGTGTCTGGAAACAGGGATGTCCTCATGACAGCAGAGAAGGACGGAACAAGATGGGGGTAATGACAACACTTAACAGTGAAATAGGACACATTGGCATAAATCCTCTCCACAAGAGGGGACAAGTTGAGCTCCAACTGCATACTCACAATACGGGTAGAGAGAGAACATCCCAAGATAAATATCATGATTCGATTCTGGAACTTGTCAAGTGGCTCGAGCGCTGGTCTAAGAAGTTGACACAAGGCAGGGGACAGATAATTGACCACTGACCAAAGTAGTAGGATGTAGAGGGCCCTCGCCACTTGAATGGAGACACCTGCAGCGTTGTTGGTAAACCACTTAATAGGGGCAAAGCGGGGCTCCAGACGGTCAAGAAGGCTCTTAACAAAGGGATGAATTCGTTGACGTGCAGGTATGCCTGGGGTGATCCGGACTGGTGCACCTAAATCCATGTACTGTGTACAGTGAGGGATGACATTACCACCCATGGTGAATGCGGGCAGTGCTCTGCAGTTGCGCGAAGTACAAATCCTGCTTTTTTCTGGGGAGACAATAAGGTCACAGGAGGTAGCAGACATGTAAAAAACATGGAGCATTTGCTGAAGGTCATGAGTTGAGGTCGTGTGGATGCATATGTCGTCCGCATAGCAGGTAACTGTGGTACCGGGGATTACAGGAAGGAGGGAGAGTAGACGATGCATAAGGATATTGAATCGAAAAGAACTTAGCACACCCCCTGAGGAGTGCCCAGTTCAAACCATTCATAGGAGCTATACGACCCTTTAAAAAGGACACGTGATGTTCTGTTGCAGAGATATCCCCGTATCCATTTCAATATGTTCCCCTAAACACCTGAGTCCACCAGCTTGTCAAGAATAATTTCCCTGTTGGCTATATCAAAGGTAGATTTGAGGTCCAGGAAGGTGACCACACCGGTGGGAGAAAGGTGGGTGTAGAGTTCAGCGAGGCAGTGATGTGTGCTCCTTTGCGGGAAGAAACCATAAAGACTGAGGGAGAGCTTATCCTTTAGACGGTGCATGAGCCAAGCAAGAGGGATGCGTTCAAACACTTTGGTGAAGCAGGAGGTGAGGGAGATAGACCTAATTTTGTCGGTTCCAGGTTTTGGTAGAAGAATAATAGTGCTTCTGGTCCAGGCAGATGGCACATGCCCCTAGCGAAAGCAAAGATTGAAGAGCTGCAGTAGGGGGTTACCAGGAACTTTTTGAAGAAGATGGAGAACTTGATATGTAAGACCATCCTCCCTATGGGCAGTAGCTTTAATCCTAGCAAGAGCACGTCGTACTTCATCCTCTGTGAATGGGATGTCATCCTTCTCATCTGTCTGTAGTACTGCACCCATCAGGTGGAGGTTACAAACACTGCAGTGGGTGGAGAGTGCCCCTTGAACGTTCTCGGGAAGGTTGCAAGTTTGTGACTGCACTGACCAGGTAGTAATGAAGTCCTGAGCATACTCAAGTGGACTGTGGTGTAGAACACAAGTGGATTTGTTCTTGACAGCCTTCCTTATAAGATGCCACATAGTCCCAGAAATTTCTGCCAATACTCCGTGCGCACGCACTTCTGCAGGGCAACCAGATCATCCCTTGCCAACTGATATTGGTGCAGGTGGTCAGGCGTGGGCTGTCTTTGAAAGGAGAGTCCAGCATCCACAGCTGTCCTTTCCGCCTGGGCAATACGCTGATCCAGAGTCCAGGAATGGGCCTCAGGGTGACGTGGAAAGTTTGTTCTGAGAACAAAATTTGTGTAGAAGTCATGTGTAGAATTCACCAGAGAGTTGTATAAACTGTCCGGAGAAAGGAGATCAAAAGTGGGAGGGAGGTGAGAGATAAACAAAAGATATGGGGGAGTATTTGGGAGGGATAGAGATGCGGGTGCGGTGATGGGGGAGGGAAGCTGGAGTCTGAAGTATGGAGCATTTCAGGCTAAGGGCAACATGGTCAGAAAAGAGAGAAGGGATAGAAAAGCAGGAGACATTAGGTACCACAATGCAAGCTGTGACAATGTGATCTACAGTTCCCCCACAAGCGTGTGTGGCACTACCAGTATCCCAGCTCATGAGGCGGTAGCGGCGAATGTAGTTCAGGAGCGGCTCGCCACTGTGATTGAGAGTGAGAGATGAGTCTGGCGTTAAAATCCCCCATATAGATCATTCCACTGTCTGTAGGTATTGGAAGGGCTAGTAGATTAATCACACCGGGGGCAGATTAGACATTGCGCAACCAAAGAGTATCATTCCCGACAGTGATTTCGAAGAGCTGAAAGGTCATATCAACTTGTGCAGAAGAACCAAGGAGCATGTGAGGTATGGAGGAATGAATGTAGGTAATGAGTCCTCCTCTGGTATAATGCACATATGAAACATACCCTGTGAGCAAAGGAGCCTCCTCCCCTGGTGGAGCATCACCACGAAAATTCTCTTGTATGAAGATAACCTGCGGATGATGACGATAAACATAGGCTCTAAGTGCAGTGAGTTTAGGAAAGTGTCTAATTCCAAAGGTATTCCAAGAGATGGCATGAAATTGTATGCTACTAGCGAATCTGATTCTTATTTTTGTGGAGGGCAGGAGTGGGCAGGGCAGTGTCAGACTCCAGGTGATGACAATACGGTTGATAGGCTCCCCGTCTTGAAAGAACCGTTGAGCAGTGTGCACTCCTGGTAGTTCCAGGGCAAGGGAAGGGTCAAATGAAATAAGTTAGCGAGTAATGAGGTATGTTGGGAACTTACGGGCAGCTCAATTGATTCCTAAATATCACACCATACAGAAAGAAAATCACCACTCATGACCTTGTCAATGATGTCTATGCGATGCCTCGAGATGTAGACAAAGCATGATGTAACCAAAGACATCTTCACCTCAGCCAGCTCCCGAGTGAGACAAAAAGTTTTGGTGACGTCAGTAAGCCAACGAAGCTTCATTTCACTGGAGGGGTTTTCTTGGAAGCCCAGCTTGACATATTCCACCTAGGGAGCAAAGGCTGGGCAGCAGATGGGAACGACGATATTGCAGCTGACTGGAGTGATGAAGCGGTAGCTGAAGGAGGGAACAAAGGTACAACAGGAGGAAGAGGGTGGGGCAAGGGACTGTCAAAGGCTGCAAGTGGCACAACATCCTTGTCTGATTTGTGCGTCTTGGCAGCAGGCGACGTTGAGGCACTGCTGGTATCAGACCCATGGTCTATGGGGCGTTTAGAGGAGACAGAGTTCAGAAGTTGAGGAAGAGAGAGAGAGCACATAACCCCAGCTGGCGGCTGCTGATGTCTACAGGGTGGAAGAGGAGGCCAATCCCGCATATCCTGGCCATCACCATCACACAGGGCTATGTCGCCATCGATATCCACCACGGAGGATGGTCCCGAATAGTCCATGATGTCAGGAGAGGTCGCAACACTAGCATGGAGAGACGTCAATGAGAGAGGGAGACGACCATAACAACACACAAGTCGTACTGCTCATGCGCAAGTCCGAGGCAGCCAAACGTAGGGGGTGTAGCTACTGACGGATAGCTTTTTCTCAAACCTACAGACTAAGCCTAAAAAAAAAACAAAAAGCACTGTTGACACTAAAATGACGGCTGTGTCTTACTATGAATCTCGGCACGGTGAGGAAGCAAAAAATGCTGTAAAACCCTCAGAAATCAGCAATAACTGTAGAGCTCACTCAATCGTCTAAACTCTTTCTGTAACCGATCTGCCAATTTAGAGTCAAGAAGCATTGTTAAATCCATAATTCACTATCGTTTCACTCACATAGAGGTAAAATCAGGAAACAGTCCCAAGGGAATACCAAAACTTTCACTCTATTTTAATGAGAGAGAGAGAGAGAGAGAGAGAGAGAGAGAGAGAGAGAGAGAGAGAGGTTTAAATATACTATGTAATATAAACAATATCAATATACCCAGTATTATTCCTATCAATAATACTTAATAAATCTTTACGCATGCACACTGGCAAAACTTTGTCGTTCCCTTGATGTCATATTAGGGGGGGAGGGATTCACAAAATGAGCGATACCTAAGTGAAAGCCAATGCCTATATGTATTACTTACGTAATGTATACTTATGCATTTCTATTATGTATGTATGTATGTATGTGTAACCTTATGTATAAAATATGCGTAGCTTATTCTAGAGCGACAGTAGACTTAGAGGGGAAACCTATTTTAGCTAGCGTTGCTTAAATTATCTATGATGATGGCCTCGTCTTTTCAAAATTTTTGCCTTTGTGGGCCCGTAGGTGAGTGATTTAGGAATTGAGGTCATGTCTTATCCGCAAATACAAAGAAAAGCTTGAAGATATTCTTCACAGGGTTAGTAGTCGGCTTTTATTTTACGTGTTAGATGCCTCAAATTGTGGGGGAAGAGTCGTTGTTGTAAATATCATCCCAGGGGTGGATGGGCCATGGTGGGCCCATAGGTGAGTTGATTGGGAACTGGAATCAAATATGAAAAATATATGAAAAACTTCAAGTTGTTCTTAACAGGGTTAGTAGCGTCCTATATTGTGTTAATTGGATGCCTTAGCTTTTGAAGGGAAGAGGCAAGTTTGAAAAGGATAGTGGTTAATTATGGAGACTTGATGGCGCCACATGCACGCTTTTAACCTCTGGGGGACCACCAGGAAAGGAGAGTAAAATGGGAGATAGGAACGACAAAAAAGAAGTTGATAAATATAAAAATTAAAAAATAAAAGGATGAAAAAAATTTAGGAAGAAAAAGAGTTTGCGGATAACCAACAAGGAACCTTTGTTCCTTATGGAACCACAAAAGAGCTGATGAACTCATGATGGAAAGTTGAGAGAAATGTTCTCAACCTCTTTTGCTTTTTTCTTTGTCTGTGTTGCAATTGCTTTGATTATCTATTTGGTGGGTTAATGTAATTCCTTACCTGCAAGAATGATAATAATCTTGTAGATATCTTTTATGTTGCCGAGTGTAGGGTACTTATTATATGAATGTTACTATTATAATACACATCCCATTTTCGTCGCAGATGACTTTGGATTAATTGGATGTATATAAAATACTCCTTCCTCAACAGGGTTTATTGCGGAGAAGGGAGATTAATAATATGTTACATAAAAGCTTACGACTAATGGTGTTACAAGAACAAATTATAATCTATTTTGAGGGATCAAAACCATAAGTACTTCATACAGAATCAAATATATAGGAATTACATCCTATATAGGTTTCTTTCAAGTCATACCCTTTGTACTTAAGAATGTTCTTCATTTGCTAGTAGAAAGCGATAATTTTTAATGGAGAATATCTTTGACAAAATACATAACTGCATAAATACATAACAATCTTCTTTCCCCTGAAATGAATTGGTCTTTATTTAAACCATAAAGTTACATGAGATACAAAATTACACCTAGGATACATATTGAAATAAGGTAACTATATTACTACATATTTCCTTATAAGTCTAACATTCCTGGAGGCTTTCCTCCATTCCTCTGATCAGGTAATACAGACTCAACTCTTTCTTATCTCTCTGGATCTTTACCACCGGGTTGTAGCTGGTCAATGTGTCGTTTGAATACCTTGCCATCATCCAATTCTACTTTGCAATTCAGATTTCCTAATTTCTTTTTAACTTTTCCTTTAGACCATTTCTCCTTAATGTTATACATTCTGACTACTACGCTTTCATTTTCACTGAATTGTCTAATCTTGCCAATTCCTTTCAACCTATCATATATTTCATTTTCTCTTTTACCTTTTGAGTCAGGCAAAGGTAGATCTAACTTACATATGAGTCTCCTTCCCATCAATAAAAATGAAGGGCAAACACCTGTTGCTGTATGAGGTGTTGTCCTATATGTGAGCAAAAACTTATTAAGAGAATTATGAATGTTCATGGCGTTATCATTACACATTTTTATTGCACTTTTAAGGTTTGTACCATTCGCTCTGCTTCACCATTTATTGCTGGGTGATAGGGTGCAGATAATGTATGTCTAATGCCATTTGCCTGTAAGTTATTCTCAAACTCTGCTGAACATAACTGAGGACCATTATCTGTAATTACTCTCTCTGGAATACCATGAGTAGAAAATAATGTCATGAGGACTTTAATTGTATTTAGAGAAGTTGTTGTCTGCATTGGAATGATGTCAGGCCATTTGCTATGAGCATCAACTACTACTCAATAAGAAATTCCCAGAAAGGGTCCTGCATAATCAATATGCAGTCTCTGATATGGATATCTTGCACATTCCCATGGGTGTAAACTCATTGACTTAGGGTTGTTTTGCTGTAATGCACAATCCTGACAATCCTTTATATAATCTTCTATATCTTTATCTACATTTGGCCACCATATGAAACTTCTGGCTATAGCTTTTGACTTTACAATTCCTTGATGACCTTCATGTATTTCTTCCAAAACCTTTCTTCTGAGTGGTATAGGAATTACTACTCTAGCTCCTCTCAAGATACAATCTTGTTCTATACTTAATTCTTCCTTAACTGCTTTATAAGCATGACACTCTTCACCTTCTAAGAACTTATCATTTCCTGTCATCAAATATTCCTTCACTTTACATAGGACCTTATCTTATGTTGTGCTTTGTCCAATGTTCTTTGCTCTCAAGGGTAAGTTCTGAGTTTCAGTCAATAGTATGGACTTTTCATGCCCTTCTGGTGCTTTCTCTACTGGTAATCGTGACAATGCATCTGTATTTCCCATTTTACTAGTGGGTCTATACTCTAATGAGTAATTATAAGCAGGTAATATTATTGCCCATCTCTGGACTCTAGCTGCAACTAGCATTGGTAGTCCTGCTTTTGGATCTAAGATAGCTAATAGCAGCTTATGGTCAGTGACCAAAGCAAACATTTTCTTTCCATACAAATACGCGTGAAATTTCTTAACTCCGTAGCTCAACGATAAGCCATCCTTCTCTATATGATGATAATTTTGCTCAGCTTTATTCAGTAATCTTGAAGCAAATGCAATAGGTTTTTCTGTACCATCTGTCATTTCATGTGCTAAGACACAACCTATTCCAACTTGTTAGGCGTCACATATTAATTTTAAGGGAAGATTTTCTTTAAAATCCACTAAAAACTTATCAAAACAAATATCCTTTTTTTTTTTTATTTCTTCAAAGGCATTTTGACACTCCTGTGACCATTTCCACTTTACCTCATTCTTTAATAGCTTGTATAAGGGATGAGGTATTGTTGCTATATCTTTAATTAATTTTGCATAGAATGTTACTAATCCAAGAAATAATTGCAACTCTTTAACATTTGCTCGTATTTTAGCTTCCCATACTGCTTTTATCTTATCTTTTGCTTTGTGAATGCCATTTCCATCTGTCAAAAATCCCAAATAATTTACTGATGATACGTTGAATAGACATTTATTCTTGTTTATCTTCATACCATTTTCCTTTATTTTATTTAATACTTTCTTTAATCTCTGATTATGCTGTTGTTCATCTTCTCCCCCCAACAACTATGTCATCTACAAAGCAGAAAACACCATCTAATCCTGTGAAAAGCTTGTCCATAGTCCCTTGCCATAAGGCTGGACTGCTTGCTACTCCATAGGGTAGTCTTTTCGGTTCATATAAACTCAATGAGTATTCAGGTTACATATTTCTTGTGACTTTGTGTCCATTGTTAACTGCTGAAAAGCATTTTTCAAGTCTATTTTTGAGAATAACTTACAACCTCCCATAGTAGCAAACATAATACTAGGGTTAGGTAGCAACTTTTAATTGTGGGGTCACTGTGACATTATAATCACCACATAGTCTTCGGGTTAGGTAAAGGATGTTGAGCAACTTTTAATAGTGGGGTTACTGTGACATTATAATCACCACATAGTCTTACTCTTCCACTAGGCTTTGCTACGGGTACTTAGGGTGTAGCCCATTGACAATATTTTACCTTTTGCCCATTTCCTTCTTCCTCTAGTCTCAATATTTCTTTTTCAACGAGTTTTCAGCGCGAAAGGTATTTGTCTGGGTGGTAGAAATTTGGGCATTACAACTCCTTTTAATTTTAAGTTTGCAGTCACATTATTTATAGTACCTAAACCTGGATTAAAAATGGTTTCATACTCTTCCAACAGATCTTTTGTACTTATACTATTTATCTCTAGATTTGCTTTCTTTATCAATACTGGAAAGTTTACCTTAAGGCCTTTTATCCAGTTTAAACCTAACAATCCCTTTCTATTTCCTGTTACTATTACAACTGGTAACTCCACAATTTGTTTCTCATATTTCACCATAACTTCAGCTTTTCCTATTGTTTCAATCTTTCGATTATTGCAATCTGTGATTAATGAACTTGTGTCCTCCTGTATTTTTAGATAAGGTATACTCTTGGTTACTTCTGAAATCACAGTTATATCTGCAGCTGTATCTAACTGCACTTCTATATCTTTTCCATTTACTTGTACTTCACACATTATTCTCTTATTTGTGTAAGTGGAATTTAGTTGGAAAGCAAAGTTTCCTTGTTCTAAGTTTCTTGTTCCCTTTCTTTTGTATAATATATGTTTTTCTTTTCAGCTTGTTTTGTTTGTTTCTTAAGACATTTCCTGGAAAAATTTCCATAATATCCACAAAACTGGCACACATTGTTATAACCAGGATGCTTATATCTATCATGCGGATAATTATTATTATAACCACACCTGTAACATTCTTTAGATTTGTTACTATTAGGTGTCTGTGTTTTAATCCCTTGCCAGTAATTGGAAGTATTATTCGTATACCTTTTTTAAAAGTTTCTTGTTTTTTGTGATTTATGGTTACTTGAGCCTGATAATAATTTCCCTAAATCCTTTTATTTTGAGCTCGAGACTGTTCATAAGCTCTTGCAATATCCAACAACTTTTGGAGATTCAAGTCTTTAGCTTGTAATAGCTTTTCTCTAAGCTCACTGGATTTGCATTTACAACTGACTAAATCGACTATTAAGTCTTCCTCAGAGCTACTGGTATCATATTTGCAAAACTGACTTTGCTTCTTTAATCTTGTGACAAGCTTATCTATACTCTCATTTTCTCGAGGCTCAAGTGTCATGAATAGGCTATGTTCATACCTGATGTTTTCACTGGGGTTAAAATAGTCCCCTAATGCTTCTACGGCTTTATTATATGTATTATCCCCAGGTTTTAGTGTTTTGAATATATCCTGAACCTCTGTGCCTGCTATATACAGTAGGATGCTGACCTTCTGCTTGTCAGTTTTCGTGGCCAAGCAATCCAAATAGATCTTGAATGAATCAATATATTTAATCCACCTATGTGCCACTGTTCTAGGTTCACATCCAATAGAAAAATTAGGTGGTGCTAGTATTTGAAAAGTCATTGTTGTGCCTTTATTTACCATAGGTTAGGCCTAATTGCTTTCTTTTAGCTCTCTTTATCTTATTATGAAATTATCTTTATCTTAATCCAGGCATATAACATTACTCAGATACTGTATAACCTTCACTATATAATATACTTGCATGTAACTAAAAATGACTTAGCTTATACACATTCATAAAAGAATTATATCGACGAATGTTTTCTTTCTGTGTGCCGCTGAAGGTTTGCGCTGGCTGACGTATGAATCTTCCTGGCTGCCTGAGGTGCGATGTCTCTTGAGCGGAAGATATCTGGCACGAACTGGTTATCGGTTGTTGTTATCGTTCCTCTCACAACTCTTTTTTCTGAGTTTGTTCATCTCGTCGTCCAATAATGTAATTCCTTACCTGCAAAAATTATAATAATCTTATAGCTATCTTTTATGTTGCCGAGTGTAGGCTACTTAATATATGAATGTTTCTATTATAATACATATCCCATTTTCGTCGCCAATAATGTAATTCCTTACCTGCAAGAATGATAATAATCTTGTAGATATCTTTTATGTTGCCGAATGTAGGGTACTTAGTATATGAATGTTACTATTATAATACATATCCCATTATCATCGCAGATGACTTGGGATTAATAGGAGGTATATAAAATACTCCTTCCTCAGCAGGGTTTATTGCGTAGAAGGGAGATTAATAATGTGTTACATAAAAGCTTACGACTAATGGTGTTCAAGAACAAATGAGAATCTACTTAGAGGGATCAGAACCATAAGAACTTCATACAGAATCAAATATAAAGGAATTACATCCTATATAGGTTTCTTTCATGTCATGCCCTTTGTACTTAAGAATGTTATTCATTTGCTAGTAGAAAGCGGTAATTCTAAATAGAGAATATCTTTGACAAAATACATAACTGCTTAAATACATAAAATGGGTACTGGCGAATAATGCTTCACAGGCTATCCAAATGGATTGTTGCTGCTCCTATTATGATGCTAGCAGCTTGAGGGGCATTTGTGTCAATGCTAAGAGTTACCATGGATTCAGTCTTTCGTTATATTTCAGAGAAGACTTCACATTCGAGAATGTAATGGAGGAGGGGTTGAGGCATAGCTTCCTGGCAAAAGTAGTAATCTTTGATGAAGTTTTCATTCATATGCCAGGTTCACTTGTATCTGAGTCTCAGTTGATAGATGTTGTCAGCTGTTCTTCTATGGAGGTCCTTGGGAAGGGTAACGTGCTGGAGATTGGTAGTGGTTCTGTACCAAAACATGGAGGAAGATCTGGTGTCCGTGAAAAGATTGTGTCTTGCAAGCTGAAGATTGAAGAGGGAATGGTGGTCTTGGTTTTTATTTGGAGGGTCCTGTGGAACAAGGATACTTAAATCATTGCCCAGAGAGAGGCTAGTTGGCTGCTTGGTTGGCTTCTTTATTCCTTTGATGCTGATGTGGCTGGGTATCCAAACAAGGGTGACGGCTTTTCCAATGCTGATAGCCCTGTGGTAGAGGTGAAAGGGGTTGGTGATGATTCTCACATTGTCCCTGGGGTGTGTCTTCTTAACGGCCTGCAAGGTACCTTTGGAGTTCGTGAGAATGAGGGCATGTTCTGTTTTTTGTAGAGTGAAGTAATTAAGAAGGGCATTGGTGAAGGCAACCCAGCTCAGCTTGGAGGGAGGAGCAGGAGTTTGACAATCTCCAAGACTACTTTTTCTTCCGTGATGAAGGTGGCAGCTGAGGCTCCTGTTTCTTGATTAACTGAGCCATCCATATAAATGATTTGGGAGTTGTGTCTGTTCCAGCCCTGGATTTTGTCCTTATATATGTTTTTGAGGACAAGGAAGTTGACTGAGCTATTGGGATTGTCAGGAAGTCCGATCTTTATGTCAAGTGGTTGGTCGTCGCATTGAGGTGGGCATAGGTAGTCAGGGTGCCGAGTGTCCAGGTTCTTGGATAGGATGTCCTCCTCGACTCCTAAGACCTGAAGTTCAGAACAGACTTTGGCTGCCCAGGTCCTTTTGGGGAGGTCCGGGTGTTGGCCGAGGGTTAGCTTGGAGTTTGCACCTGCAAGGCAGGGACGTTGTGCTGTGATGGTTTTAGCCACTGTGAGGGTTGTTCTCTGTAGAGATTTATACTTTAGTGGCAGGAGATTGGATTCCAGCTGTAAGTTTTCTATTCTAGTCCACATGGGGGCTCTTAGCAGGATCCGCATAGCATTATTCAGGATGACCTCGATCTTGGCCCATTGTTGAAACTCTAGGAGCTGAAAGTTTGGATTGGAGAGCATTGAAGAAGGGAGAGTTGATGGCGCCACATGCAGGCTTTTAACCCCTTGGGGACCACCGAGAAGGAAGGGTAAATGGGAGATAGGAACGAGAAAAACAAATTATCAAATATATCTTTTCATAAGCAATGAGATGTTGCCCACTCTCTAAACTTGGAAGTTGTACGATATTTTCTTTTAATTTGTGATTCCGCAAATATTGCTATTCTTATATTTATAAAACTTTTTTGTCATTACTATTATTATTGTTATTATCACTGTTGTTATTATTATTATTATTATTATTATTATTATTATTATTATTATTTATTATTATTATTATTATTATTATTATTATTATTGTTATAATTATCATTACTATTATTATTGGTGAGACAGGTCAAAGGGATTTCTCGCACCTGCCAACTCAGTGAACATTGTTAGACGGGTGTGAGAGGAGAGTTGCCATGTGATGAAGTGGTGAGGGTAAACCAGCTGCGATTAATGGGCTTTACTGTAGAATATACTTGCCTGCCTACCTTGCGGATGACCTAAGCAGGGTGTTAGGGGGGAAATGAGGCAACCTTTTATCCTCAAGGAATTAAGAGGAGTAGTTGAGGTATGTGTGGATCATGATGAATGTGTGTTTCTTGGCTCTGCCACACACTTACAAAGGGGAAAGGGCCATGTATATGAATGTATGAATTATTTTTATTATTTATTGTTTCTTTTTATCACTTTAATCTTATTGCCATAATCATTATAATCTAGATTATTATTACTATTCTCACTACTATTACAACTCTCCTTATTATTTCTTATTATATTATTTTCACTAGTCTCATGTCTGCTTTCGTTTCTCTAATTCCTTTGCTTAAATTTTTCCATGATATTACATTTTCCTTAAGTATTCCCTTTATTACTGCACCACTACATTTCCAATTCCTTTTTCTCAAAGCTAAATATATATATATATATATATATATATATATATATATATATATATATATATATATATATATATATATATATATATATATATATATATATATATATGTATATATATATATATATGTATATATATATATATATATATATATATATATATATATATATATATATATATATATATATATATATATATATATATATATATATATATATATATATATATATATATATATATATATATATATATATATATATATATATATATATATATATATATATATATATATATATATATATATATATATATATATATATATATATATATATATATATATATATATATATATATATATATATATATATATATATATATATATATATATATATATATATATATATATATATATATATATATATATATATATATATATATATATATATATATATATATATATATATATATATATTCATATATATTGTGACAGAGTGTTTCGCTCAAAGTCAACAGAGGCTGTTAGATGCCTTATTGAATAAATTAGTAACATAACTGTTATTTTCTAACTAAAAAAATAATTCCCACTTCTTGACTTTCGCAGATTATGATTATTTGCAATTTGTATTTTAGCTTATAGCTAATCTTAAATATACCTTATTCACTCTTCTTGTACGTGTAGAAGTATAGCCCCGATATAAAGGCTGCTCCTATTTTTCTGTCTGCTACGAGCCAAGAAAATTATGAGAGAGAAAAAAGAACCAGTAACCTAACTTTTCATTATTATTCTCGTTTTATTTTATTTGCTTCCACTTGTTGCACCTAAAAATACTGTCTCTCCCTTGCATCTCTGCTATAATTGCCTGCCAGGGACCACCACTAAAATAGTCCTTAAAATGATATCAGAGCCAATTACTGCTCTAGAAATGTATAATACAGATGAACTCACCAGGAGGGACAATGAGACGTCCTCTTTTGGCGCCGAGACTGCCCGGAGGCAACATCTCGCCTGGGCAGTCTAAGTTTATTTCAAATCTTAATTACGTGGCATCTTCACAGGAATTCATCTAGCACAACAAGGTGGGTCAAGCAAATTGGTTTATTTTCGAGAATTAGTTACATTCGTTACTGGATAAATCTTATGGATTTTCATTCTCAGATTTCATTCCAATACACACGGAATTTTGCAGATTACCAAACTGGAATCTCACATGCCAAAGTTAATTCCTTAACCTGTAAATTACAGCTGATATATATTGCTGAGAAGTTTCTTTTCACTGAATGTGATTAACGAAAATCTCATCCTCTGAAGACTGGTTATGAGCCCGTAAAAATCTATCTCTTTTCCTAATAAATTCTAATTTCATTTCACCCCTTTCTATCATCGTAAATAAAGTGTTTTACGTCAAAAACTCGTCAATAAAGCTATTTTCTAAACAAAATGCAAATATTTAAAAGGTAATTTTTCCCAGTTGGCTTTGCAAATATTTCTTGTTAACCACAATTTAATAAATGCGTACCGTATTTATCTTGCTAATTCTTCATATGTTGGGGATAAAGTGTTTTGAGTTATAAGTTGCAAATACCTCAATAGGTGGTTATGCACCCTTTTTTTTCATTGCAAAGTTCTTGATAACTGAAAGTGAATGAATACTGTATTTATCTCGTAGATTCTTCCTTTATCCTAAATAGAGTATTACCATATTAATTGTTAATCAGTAATAAGCATTGCAACTTTTGTGGTTGCCCACAATTTAAGGAATACATACAGTACTGTATTTGTCTTGCTTAATTTTCATTTATTGTGAATATATTGTTTTCCTTTAAAAAACCAGTAAAGAATTAATGGTTTTGTATGCTATTATGGTAGCATAAATATTTCTGGTTAGCTGTGAATAACCAATATATATTCATCCAGTAGAATGACATTGGAAACTCATTATATGTGTGCTCATGCTTTCAGTTTCCCATTATAAACAGTGTGTCATTTCTGTTTCTGAAATTGCAGTGTCCTGTATTCTACTCTGCCTGTGTGACAGAGGTAATCATCGAGTTGAGGCCAAAGTCTTGGCATACGTCCGTGGTGCCGGGAAACGAAATCGTACTCACCACCTCCGGGATTCGAGGCAGCATTTCATAAAATTTAATTTGAGAAATTTAATTCAATTCTTTTAATGTCATTGCATTTCCAAAATTAAAAGAAAGTTGAATTCTGAGTTTCATTTAACCGATTAATGGTAATAGAGATGGGGTGTTCAAGTACAAATATCTGTCCTGTCTGTTTGTGAGCTCTTAACCGAGCTCGGTACTTTGAGTCCCCTTAGTAAAACAGAATCTTAACAACACTCTAGCATCCTAAACCCCCACAAGATTGGCGCCCGAACAGGGACCCGAACAGACAGACTGATTTTATAAATTTACTTTTATTTTGCTTTTTAACATTGCACATGAAAACCGATTACCATTGGCTCGATTATTGAAATGAATGAATCTTAGGCTGCACACGAAAATTTTCGCGCTAGAGACGTTGCGGATAGGAAATTTTTTTTTATTTTCAATATTGATAATGATAACTAATATTTTCTTGTTTCCCATGTGGTAAACAATCTATCAGGAAATCTACATAAGATTATGTGGTAATAGACTTTAGAAATTTTGCATGACGAGAAGACGTGTTATATAAAATTTCATTTATTTGCGTGATAAGATTGAGTTTTAAAGCATTCGTGTTTTATATATCCGTTAAAGGGTGATACTTGTTAGGAATTGTTTATATTTCCTTAGGATTTAGGAATTGGGAGAAAGCATATTAAGTATTTTTGCTTATAATTGTGTTTTATATTCAAGCATTGACTGCTCATAGATTGGAAGAAAAACTTTGGTGTCATTTATCGAGCCTAGGCTAAGCCTTTCATGTGTTTGAGTTGTCACATGAAAATAAATTTTCTCATTACTAGTAGAAATGTGTAATCTGGCTGCCTAGTAAGCTGTTAGCTTATCGTTGGTGTATTTTGCATAGGATCTGTGCCCTTTTGGTAACACTCCAGAATTTTACTTACGACATTTTATTTGTGGGTTCTGCCATATACGCGCTCATACGCAGGCACGACCGCGATACTGTACTTGTTCGTATTACTTACGACATTTTATTTGTGGGTACTGCCATATACGCGCTCATACGCAGGCACGACCGCGATACTGTACTTGTTCGTATTACTTGCGACATTTTATTTGTGGGTACTGCCATATACGCGCTCATGCGCAGGCACGACCGCGATACTGTACTTGTTCGTATTACTTACGACATTTTATTTGTGGGTACTGCCATATACGCGCTCATACGCAGGCACGACCGCTATACTGTACTTGTTTGTACTCTCAGGCACTGGGTGCTAGTCGGTAAAATTCGTTGTTACTCATTCCTTTCATTTGCACCATAACTGCAGGTACTGCCACGTATTGCTGTTAAGCAGGCACGACTGCCATTCTGTATTACCAGTGTTTCATGCACTGTTTTGCAACATATTGTTGCTGTTGCACTTGATTGTGTTGCTCATTCCTTTCATTTGCACGATTCCCGCAGGTACTGCCACATATTGCTGTTAAGCAGGCACGACTGCCATTCTGTATTGCCAGTGATTCATGCACTGTTTTGCAACATATTGTTGCTGTTGCACTTGATTGTGTTGCTCATTCCTTTCATTTGCACAATAACCGCAGGTACTGCCACGTATTGCTGTTAAGCAGGCACGACTGCCATTCTGTATTACCAGTGTTTCATGCACTGTTTTGCAACATTTTGCTGCTGTTGCACTTGATTGTATTTTGAGTCACTTTTATGGTGAGGTTTTGAGATCACTTTTACGATTAAGTTTGAACTGTGGTGTTGAACTTTTTTTTTCCTCTCCTTTCTGTTGTGTGGTTCTTTCATTTTTTTTTCTACTACTGTATTGTAGAGATTTGTTTTTTTGTGTGGTTGTTTTGGCACTTCGTTATTGACTGTTCAGGAAACAAACATGGAAACCATCAAAACATTCGATGAGGAGCGTTACCTAGACATACTGATTGCTAGGGGTGAGAGATACGGATTTTCCCCAAGACAGAAGCTCTTCGAATGGGCTCATGAGAAGATGGTTGAACTCCGAGATAAGCTGGAGGAGAGAGCACGTGAGGAGGCACAAGCACAACATAAACATGAGCTTGCGCTTGCTCGGCTTCGAGCGGGAATCCCAGACAGTAGTCCTATATCCGGAAATAGAGATTACAGGAACGGGAAGCGCAAGAGCCCCTCGCAGAACTTCAATCATCCAGCTCCTCCTCCTCACACTCCTAAGCCTTATTACGGCCATGCACCCACACTCAAGAAGGATGACCCGGTCAGACCTAAGCCTCAGCAGTTAAGAGGCAAAGGCCATTACTCTGCTCCACCTTCCCAGGGTTTTCAGCCAAACTCTAAGAGCCACCACGCTCCCTCACACAGCGGCGGCCCACATAGCCATCTGGCCACTCACTCAGCCTATGTTGTGGAAACAGGGCCAGAAAGGGCCAATGAGGAAAATGCCGAGGAACCACCACACAAACTTGCCAATGTGGAATTCATCGAACATGATGATCTGGAAATGATCCCAAAATGCCTAGAAACCATAAATGGTGAGGAAGCTGAGATAGCCCTTGACACAGGGGCCAATGGCATACTTGTTGACGAGAGAATCGTCAGGGATGAAGATTTTACCAGCAAAGTCGTTCGGGTGCGGTTTACTGAAGGAACACCCCAAATACGACGCTGCTGTGTCATTAACCTGGATTGCAAATACTACAAGGGAAAAGCCCCAGCTGTGGCAATGATTGAGCTTATGTACCCTGTCTTGATGGGTCGTGCACTGAACCTAGTTCCTACTTTCCAGGCCGACCTCTACCATAAGGACATTTCTCGTTATAACTTCCCTCAGGGGAAGTCACATGAAGCCATTTCAGCAGCAACTCCTGGCATCGATGCCAAGAATATGGACGATTCTCCGACTGACTCCGTTGAGTCTGCTGCAGTCAGAACACATAATGTGGAACGCGGAGAGTTTCCCCCTCCTTTACCAGATGATGCACCTCTAGAGCCATTGAAGTCCCGTCCAGACTTTGCCAAATTGCAGCAAGACTGCCCCAGCCTCAAACGCTGGATGCAGCAGGCCACCGAGGGAAGGACCTTCACAGTGAGAGGAGGAGGCAAGATCACTTACGTCTTTGAAGATGGAGTACTTCGTAGGCATGTGACTCAAGATGGCCACACCTTTAAACAGTTGGTGGTGCCCGCTTCGTTGCGCCGCCAGGCTATGTATGTGGCACACCATTTACCTCTGAGTGGACACAGAGGCAAAGCAAAAACTTGGCACGTCCTTCAGAAGGCTTTTGCATGGCCAAACATGTACACCGAGGTAGACAGATATGTAGGCTCCTGCCCTGTCTGTCAATCCACCTCAACGGCACCGGTACCGAAAGTTCCCCTGGGGATAACTAAGCTCTCAATGGAGCCATTTTCCAATGTCGCTATGGACATACTAGGTCCTATTAATCCAGCTTCGTCCACGGGGAAACAATTCCTCCTGGTATATGTTGACCTGGCAACAAGGTACCCAGATGCAGTGCCACTGCCTTCTATCACAACTGAAGCAGTCGCTCAAGCCCTATTTGAAATGTGCTCCAGGGTTGGCTTTCCTGAGCAGGTCACTTCTGACAATGGAAGTCAATTTACAAGTAGGCACTTTGAGGCTTTCTGTAACCTTTTAGAAATCAAGCACATTCGTACGAGTGTCTATCATGCCCAATCAAATGGAGCATGCGAACGATATAATGGGATATTGAAGCGATGTTTGCGCAAGCTAGTGATAGATATACCTAGGCAGTGGGACAAGTACGTCCCTGCTGCACTTTTCTCCTTCAGAGACACGCCCCACGACACTACTTTCGAGATGATTTATGGTCATAAGGTCAGAGGCCCAGTAGAATTCTTGGCAGAATGTTGGGATTCACCTACCATCGAAGATGACGATAGAGACATTCATGAGTATATTTTGAAGTTTTCGTCTCACCTCAAAAAGGCTTGGAAAACTGCACAATTAGCCATTAAGGGTCACCAGCAGACTGCCAAGCTCCTCTTTGACAAGCGTGCGTGGCGTCGTGCCCTGACACCCGGAGATCGAGCTCTGTTACTTCTTCCAACAGATACCCGCAAGCTAATGCTACGCTGGAAAGGACCGTACACTAAGGTACACCGGTTGACCCCTGACAATTATGCGCTAAATGTTGATGGCATTAACCGGAAATACCACATTAACCAGCTGAAGCTTTATTGTGAGGACCCGGAGGCCCACAGGGATCCTGCACTGGCGCTCCCAGCAACCCCTATAGATGCCTCAAGCATCAACAGAACCTCCGAGGCTGCAGCAACACAGGTGCTCCATTATAGCCACCCCTTACTTCCTATATTGGAATACTCCACCCTTGCAGTGGAGACAGACTTACGGGAGTGGAGTTTTTCTGAAGAAGCCCCTCTGGCCGCAGCCACCGCCCTTGCAATTGAAGACATAAGCTTAGCTTTTGATGATGGTATGGATCCTGCCATTCCCACACACCGAAAAGAAAGTGTGAGTAATTGCATTATTAACTCCAGACTGCAACCGAGTCAACGGGAACAGCTGAACAAGCTATTAGAGGACTATGAGAACGTCTTCAACGACCTCCCAGGCATTACCACTACCCTTGAGCATCATGTCAGATTGACTGACCCAGAGCCATTTCGGCATTCCTATGGTCTTCCCCACCAGCTGTCCTTACGGCTGAAGGAAGATCTTGACACTTGGGTCCGCCTCGGAATAGTTGAAAAGAGCATTTCGCCTTGGTGTTCGCCGTTACTGGCAGTGCGTAAGCGAGATGGCAGTCACAGGTTCTGCCTTGACTGTCGTAAGCTTAACTCCCGTACCATCTTTGATGGAGAGCCCATTGCAGATGCCGAGCATATTTTCTCGTTGCTTTCTCAAGCCCGTTACCTGTCCAAGTTGGATTTGGCCAGTGGATTTTGGCAAGTCCCGTTGAGCGAGACTACCAAGCCTCTTACAGCTTTTTCCACAAGATATGGTCTATACCAGTTCAGGGTCATGCCTTTTGGTATGGTAAATGCCCCCGGCTGCTTCAGCAGACTCATGAGGATAGTACTACAGGATCTCGACAATGTTTCATGCTTTATAGACGACATCCTGGTGCATTCTCAGGATTGGTCATCGCACCTCGAGACCCTCCGCAGAGTTCTCACTCGTCTGAACCAGCATGGACTTCATTTAAAGCCTTCCAAATGTGAGATTGGTTTCACACAATTGCAGTATCTCGGCCACGTGGTTGGAGAAGGAGTTATGTCCCCTTTACATGACAGGGTACAAGCTATTAAGGATATGGAGAAACCTGCCACTGTCACTCAACTGAGATCATTCCTGGGTAGTGTCGGCTACTACCAACGGTTCATTCCACACTTTAATACTATCGCTGCCCCTTTGCAGCAACTGACCTCCTCGAAGCAAAGTAAATCCTCCCCTGTCAAATGGACAGATGAAGCGGAGTGAGCATTTTTCAAGCTCCGAGAAGCATTGGCAGGTGAGCCAGTATTACAACTGGTAAACCCTGATTTTCCATTCATCTTGCAGACCGACGCCTCAGACGAAGGCCTGGGTGCCGTGCTCTTGCAAGCTCGATCAGACAACTCAGCAGAAGTAGCTCCAGTGTGATATGCAAGCCGCAGGCTTCTCCCTGCAGAGCGAAATTACTCCACCGTGGAGAAGGAAGCTCTAGCTGCATATTGGGCCATAAAGAAATTTGAAGTCCATCTCTATGGCCAACATTTTACACTGAGAACCGACCACCGACCTCTCCTATATTTACAGACTGCAGACAAGCTAAATCCTCGTCTAAAAAGGTGGGCACTTTACCTGAATCTTTTCAAATTCACTGCCCAACATGTTCATGGCAAGGACAATGACCTTGCTGATCTACTAAGTCGACGGTCGTTACCCTCAAATGAGGAAGCTTGTGCTGTTAGCCTAAATTTGACTAGTCGGTAAAGATTACTTCTCAAATGTGTTGTTTATTTTTATGTTTATCTTTTATGTCTTTAATACTGTACTGTACTTGTTTACTTTAGCGTACAAACGTTATTCCTAATGGAAAACGAAAAAGATGAAGAATAATTTTTTGATCGTAGTTTTATATTTCCCTTTGTGGGACTCTGAAAGCCAGAACATGGCAGAAACATTTTAGTTTAGTGTTGAATAGCTGAAACTGTTTTAAATCCAGTCGCCAATGTTAATGACGACGTGGCTCAAATGTTTAATTTGCGTATACTGTATTTTATTTTGTATATTATATTATTGCCTTCTTGCATGTGAAGCATTCATAAACTTAAATATTGATATTCACTGATATCTAATTGTGATTTAATTTTCTTGAAAATTGAATTTGATCACATTTCTTTTATGATTTGCATGTCATTTAATGTTTTGTTTACAAGACTTGTTTACTTTTACTAATAGTATGATATGTTCCAGTGGTGGATCCCATTCTTATTGTTCATTTGTTCTTTTCCATGAGAAGGATATCTCATCCCTCATAATAACACTGAAGTCACCGTAACTTCCTCTGTTCTTTTTTCGCCTTCTGTAGTAGAATTTTGCTAAATCAATATTCTCTAGAAAGGGCCTTTGTGACAGAGTGTTTCGCTCAAAGTCAACAGTGGCTGTTAGATGCCTTATTAAATAAATTAGTAACATAACTGTTATTTTCTGACTAAAAAAATAATTCCCACTTCTTGACTTTCGCAGATTATGATTATTTGCAATTTGTATTTTAGCTTATAGCTAATCTTAAATATACCTTATTCACTCTTCTTGTACGTGTAGAAGTATAGCCCCGATATAAAGGCTGCTCCTATTTTTCTGTCTGCTACGAGCCAAGAAAATTATGAGAGAGAAAAAAGAACCAGTAACCTAACTTTTCATTATTATTCTCGTTTTATTTTATTTGCTTCCACTTGTTGCACCTAAAAATACTGTCTCTCCCTTGCATCTCTGCTATAATTGCCTGCCAGGGACCACCACTAAAATAGTCCTTAAAATGATATCAGAGCCAATTACTGCTCTAGAAATGCATCCTACAGATGAACTCACCAGGAGGGACAATGAGACGTCCTCTTTTGGCGCCGAGACTGCCCGGAGGCAACATCTCGCCTGGGCAGTCTAAGTTTATTTCAAATCTTAATTACGTGGCATCTTCACAGGAATTCATCTAGCACAACAAGGTGAGGGATAGTGTATGGTAAAGCTCGTGGGTCAAGCAAATTGGTTTATTTTCGAGAATTAGTTACATTCGTTACTGGATAAATCTTATGGATTTTCATTCTCAGATTTCATTCCAATACACACGGAATTTTGTAGATTACCAAACTGGAATCTCACATGCCAAAGTTAATTCCTTAACCTGTAAATTACAGCTGATATATATTGCTGAGAAGTTTCTTTTCACTGAATGTGATTAACGAAAATCTCATCCTCTGAAGACTGGTTATGAGCCCGTAAAAATCTATCTCTTTTCCTAATAAATTCTAATTTCATTTCACCCCTTTCTATCATCGTAAATAAAGTGTTTTACGTCAAAAACTCGTCAATAAAGCTATTTTCTAAACAAAATGCAAATATTTAAAAGGTAATTTTTCCCAGTTGGCTTTGCAAATATTTCTTGTTAACCACAATTTAATAAATGCATACCGTATTTATCTTGCTAATTCTTCATATGTTGGGGATAAAGTGTTTTGAGTTATAAGTTGCAAATACCTCAATAGGTGGTTTTGCACCCTTTTTTTTTCATTGCAAAGTTCTTGATAACTGAAAGTGAATGAATACTGTATTTATCTCGTAGATTCTTCCTTTATCCTAAATAGAGTATTACCATATTAATTGTTAATCAGTAATAAGCATTGCAACTTTTGTGGTTGCCCACAATTTAAGGAATACATACAGTACTGTATTTGTCTTGCTTAATTTTCATTTATTGTGAATATATTGTTTTCCTTTAAAAAACCAGTAAAGAATTAATGGTTTTGTATGCTATTATGGTAGCATAAATATTTCTGGTTAGCTGTGAATAACCAATATATATTCATCCAGTAGAATGACATTGGAAACTCATTATATGTGTGCTCATGCTTTCAGTTTCCCATTATAAACAGTGTGTCATTTCTGTTTCTGAAATTGCAGTGTCCTGTATTCTACTCTGCCTGTGTGACAGAGGTAATCATCGAGTTGAGGCCAAAGTCTTGGCATACGTCCGTGGTGCCGGGAAACGAAATCGTACTCACCACCTCCGGGATTCGAGGCAGCATTTCATAAAATTTAATTTGAGAAATTTAATTCAATTCTTTTAATGTCATTGCATTTCCAAAATTAAAAGAAAGTTGAATTCTGAGTTTCATTTAACCGATTAATGGTAATAGAGATGGGGTGTTCAAGTACAAATATCTGTCCTGTCTGTTTGTGAGCTCTTAACCGAGCTCGGTACTTTGAGTCCCCTTAGTAAAACAGAATCTTAACAACACTCTAGCATCCTAAACCCCCACATATATATATATATATATATATATATATATATATATATATATATATATATATATATATATATATATATATATATATATATATATATATATATATATATATATATATATATATATATATATATATATATATAT
Source organism: Halocaridina rubra (assembly GCA_037179515.1). NCBI lineage: Eukaryota > Metazoa > Arthropoda > Malacostraca > Decapoda > Atyidae > Halocaridina > Halocaridina rubra. The sequence goes on along the minus strand of JAXCGZ010001943.1, from coordinate 67,713 downwards.
ATATATATATATATATTACATAGACCAGTGGTTCCCGAACTTTTCTTGATCATACTCCACCTATGCATAAATTATCAAATCAGTAACAGGTTACAAAATAGTGATGAAAAAACAGCGTCCTTCCCCACTACTCCTAACATTACAACAACAGGCACTAACCAGAACAAAGAGTTGCAAAACAGAGAAGATATAGAGCCCATCTCCACTACTCCTAACAACACAGCAACTATCACTAACCAGGACAACCAAATTACACTTTTCAGCACAAATAACCAACCCAGCAATGAAGAAAACAGAAAAGACAACATAGCAGCAGTCTCTATTCTAAACATTCCATCAAAGTCCTCTTCCCCACAGCCACAGTTGCCCAATAATGCAATGCAAGGGTTACAGCTCAAATGTATATTCGCATTCCTGGCAACCCCTTTGAGAGAGAGATACGTAATACATTGACAAATCAAGGCATTCCTTCTGAAGAAGTCTTGATTAAGGAGCTTTCTCGCACACCAAATTGGGTTTCCTTCGCAATAACGATATCGAAAGGATTTGAATATGTGCCTTACAAACTGAATCAATGGCCTACAGGCACAATTGGGCAGCCATTTCGTGGGGGCAAACAATGGACACAACCTGGGTATTCTACAAAATATCCCAAACTACAGTCATACCAAAATATACAGCAAAGAGCTAATGAAGCAATCCCCTTTATGCGAGACTACAGAAAGAGACACTATACAAACCTCTCTTATCGCTGTCCACGCACAAGAGACTTCTCCTGGAGTGATGGCTTTTACAACCTAGACACTCACCTAGGCATACAAACTTTGGGAAGGCCCGATCATACCACGGCACGTACTCAAACCAGCGTTACACATCCAACGGCAGGTACAGACACAAGGATACATGGGCTAACCCCAGAACACACTACAATGATGAATTCCCAGAAGAATCACGCAGTCGAAACTACAACTATGACTATGAATACCACCCTAATGAAACTTGGTAAAAATGTAACATTAGTACATGTGAACGCTCAGTCCCTGCTCGCTCATTTTGAGGAAATAATAATGCTAACAAAAGACTGCAACATAGACATCCTCTGTGTAAGTGAAACTTGGCTTCCTCCTACAACTGGAAATAAATATGTGAATATCCCAGAGTTTAAAATATTTCGCAATGACCATGGCCTAGGGGGTGGGGTCTGTTTTTATGTTAGAAATTATCTTAGTGCATCAGAAATAACCACAGGTTTAGACAAAACTGAGGAGCTTGAAGATTTATGGAGCATTGTGCAGTATCAGAAACTTCCATCTTTCATTGTAGGGTGTGTTTACAGTCACCCTAAAGCACCTACCAGTTCATTCAATCATCTGCTAGAAACATTCAGAAAGATCTACGTGCGCCATTAACATATATACATACTTTTTTTTTTTTTAAGAGTGTGACACCGGGACAGGCAGAAACTGCCCTCATCAACAAAGGCCCGGGCACGAGAAAATACCAAGATGAAGGAAAAGAAAAAGGTTAAGGGCAAGGCAGAGATGAGGTAATGTCACACAAAGGAAAATGACAGACAGAAAAAAACAGTCAAAGTAAAGAGGACCCAGAGATATGGAGGACTAGGCTCTGATATGACGATAGATCTGCTTTTTGAAGGATGAAAGGTCATAAGAATTAGGAAAGACAGAAGGAGGAAGAGAGTTCCAGAGTCTGGAGGTAGATGGGAAGAAGCAGTCGCTGCACCGACCAATCCGCGAGCTACAAATCTCCACACAGTACCTGTGAGATGAGGCCACTTGGCGAGTGTTACGCGGCCTCGGCAGTGGAGGAGGGATACAACTCGCCAACTCATCAGAGCAGCGATGGAAGTAGTAGCGATAGAAAAGCGAAAGGGAAGATACCTTACGGCAAAGAGAGAGAGAATCCAGGTTAGAAGTAAGAGAAGGATCATTAATGAGTCTGACTGCCTTAGATTCAACCCTATCAAGAAGATAAGTAAAGGAAGAAGCACCCCAGATATGTGAGCAGTATTCTAAGCAGGGGCGGATAAGACCTTTGTAAATTTTAAGTAACTGCAATGAGGAAAAGTAATAACGAAAACGAAACAAAACCCCCAATTTTTTGGATGAAGATTTAGAAATTTGGATTATGTGATTCCTCCAAGACAAGTTAAAGGCTATATGGATTCCTAATATATTGATTGAGTTAAGAGGGTAAATTTCATTAGTTTCGAAGACAATGGGGTTATCAGGAGGAGAAGAAGATAAAGAGATAGCCAGAAACTGTGTCTTGGAGGCATTGAATTTAACTAAATTTTGAGTGCCCCATTCAGATACTCTCTGCAAATCGGAGTTAAGAGCAGAAGAAAGAGTGATATGAGATTTATTACGAGTAACAGATGAAGGTTGTGAAGAAAAGGCGGAGGAAAAGTGAAGGGTAGAATCATCGGCAAAGGCATGAAGAAGAGAGGAAGATGGGGATTGTAGAAGATCATTGATGAAGAGAAGGAAGAGAGTAGGTGAAAGAACAGAGCCCTGTGGAATACCACTGGAAATAGAGAAAGGGCTAGATGTCGCGCCATCAACAACTACAGATATAGAACGGTCAGTAAGGAAACTGGAAATCAGAGAACAGAAAGAAGGGGTAAAGCCATAGGCAGGGAGTTTGGCCAACAGAGCCTTGTGCCAGACTCTGTCAAAAGCCTTAGAGATATCAAGGGCGATGACAAAGGATTCCCCATAGTTCCTCAGAGAAGATGACCATACATGACTAAGATAGGACAGGAGATCAGAAGTGGATTTTGCCTTGCAGAAGCCGTACTGGTGATCGGAGATAAGTGAGTTAGATTCAAGGCGTTTAAAGAAGTGAGCATTGAGCAAAGTTTCGAAAACTTTAGCAGTAGAGGAGGTTAGAGCAATAGGTCGGTAGTTAAAAGGAATAGAGCGGTCACCCTTCTTAGGAACAGGTTGAACTAGAGCATGCTTCCAAGATGAAGGATAGATACTGGTTGACAGAATGAGGTGAAAAAGATGGCAAAGCACGGGAGCCAGTTCATCTGCAAACTCCTTAAGAAACCTTGCAGGGATACCATCGGGACCAGATGCCTTGTTTGTCTTTAGTGAGCGAAGAAACTTATGAACTTTGCGTGAAGAAAGGATAAGGGAGGGCATAGGGTTAGAGAGGGGAAAAGACTGAGGAACTGGTGCGCTGGAATCATTGATAGAAGAGTTGGCAGAAAAATGAGAGCCAAAGAGAGTGGCTTTGTCAGTGGGAGAGCAAGCTATAGAACCATCAGAACGAATGAGAGCGGGAAAGCTTGAGTTACAGAAGTTTTTGGAGAGGTTTTTGGCTAAGGACCAGAAGCATTTGTCAGTGGGAGAGGAGTTAAGGTCATCAACTTTCCTTCTTATAAAGGAAGCCTTAGACCTTCGAATCTGAGCTGTACAGTGATTCCTAGCTATAATAAAAGCAGAGCGAGTTAAATCAGAAGGAGAGGCTTGGTAAGATCGGTGAGCCTGATTCCGAGCCTGGATAGCCATGGAGCAGGCATGGTCAAACCAAGGTTTAGGGGGAGAGAAAGTTTTTGTAGAAGAGGGGATGTACGCCTCCATTCCCGTGGTCATGATCTCGGCAACTTTTACAGCTACCCGATCAGGGTTGCGGGACCGAAGCAGTAGTCATCCCATGGAAAGTCAAAGAGAAAGTTACGCAAATTTTCATATTGGGTTCGCTCGAAGTGCCAAAGGCGGCTTTGAGTAGGAGGGATTGGTGGTGGGGGGGCGAAAATGGAAGAGACAGAGATCATGGAGTGGTCAGATTTACCAAGAGGGGAAAGCACAGAATAAGAGTAGTTTGAAGGGTTAGAAGTAAAAAATAGGTCAAGAGTGTTTGCAGCATGTTCGTGACGATCAGGAACGCGAGTAGGATGTTTGATAATTTGCTCCAGATCGTGAGTAATAGAGAAAGCAAGAGCCTCACTTCCTCCCACATCAGTGTGAGAAGAATGAAGCCACTCACTGTGGTGTACATTGAAGTCTCCAATGTAGAGAACTTCGGCATGTGGGTGAGAAGATAGCAAGGACTCATGGCACGAGGACAGATATTCAAAGAAAGACACAAACTCGGTGGAGTTTGGAGAACAGTAGCAGAAGCAAAGGATGATAGTGGTAGTCAAGAGATAGACTATTAGCCAGAGAACATCAAAGTCAGGAGATTCAAGGTCCATGAGCCTCACAGTAGGAGTGTTAATGTTGCAGTAAGCACAGACCCCACCTCTGGAACGAAGCAGATAACAAAATGAAAAGGGTGATCAACACTGTGAAGTTGACACAAATAGTGACAAAACCGACCCGCATAACCCCTAATTCTAGGACTCTTATAGATCTGATAATAACAAATAAAGTGGAAAGTATACCCTATTGGGACGTAGTTCCCTGCCCAATTGCAGACCACGAGCTGAACATTGCTATGCTAAACATAAACAAGCCCAAAAGGAAGCCTCTCTTCAAGACATTCCGGTGTTTAAAAAATTACTCCCATGATATCTTTTGTGAAACATTAATCAACAACACAAATGTACTTAATAGAATTAAATACACAGATAACGTCGATTTGCAGGTTGAGATTCTAACAAAAGTCTTCCTTGAATGCTTAGATAGTTGTGCACCCATTGTAACAAGAAAAATAACCCGCCCCTCAGCCCCCTGGCTAACTAATGACATCAAAGAGGCAATGCAAATCAGAAATCAAATACAAAAAGAGCGAAAAATGAATAGATATGATATGACTCTCCGAGAACGTTATAAAACAGAAAAGAAACGTGTCAGATCTCTCATCAGTGTAAGTAAAAAAGACTTTTACAAAAAACAATTTAATGACTCAAGACATGATACAGCAGCAACATGGAAAGTGATAAGAAGCATGGTACCAAATGAAAAGAGTACCTCAGAAAGTTATGAAAATATTACGGAGTTGAAAGACAAAGCGGAAAACTTTAATAACTATTTTGCTAACGTTGGCAAAAATACATATGAAAAAACTAAAAAAAAAAACATAATCTCAGTGAATATGAGTAATTGCTTAAATGTAAACACAAGAGAGTACTTCAAGATAAATCCTATCGACTGTGCTACCCTAATTCTTACCATAAAGAGCCTAAGAAACTCTGGCTCTTATGGTTCAGATGGTATACCATTTCAGTTCATCAAAGATGCTCTACCCATGATTGCATCCTATATTCTAACTATTATGAACACTTCCATTGTTACTAAAAAGTTTCCTGACTCTTGGAAAATATTACATGTAATACCTCTGCATAAAAAGGGGCACAGAGAAGATGTGACAAACTATCGTCCCATTTCTCTGCTACCTATTTTCTCTAAAATATTAGAAAAATTTGTTGCATGCCAACTTATGTAATATTTAGAGTCAAATAGACTATTAACGATTAACCAACATGATTTCAGACCGAAACTCTCGACGGAAACTGCACTGCTTAAAGTTACGAATAGTATCTATAATAATATAAATATGAAAAAAATATCTCTGCTTGTATTATTGGACTTATCAAAAGCCTTCGACAGTGTAAACCATGAAATTGTTTTAAGTAAATGTACTAACTTAAATATTGATCCAAGCTGGTTTAGCGAGTGTCTATCTAATCGTAAACAGTCTATACGTCTTAACAACATTATCTCTGTGCCAAAAAATGTATCATTTTGTGTTCCACAGGGATCAGTACTTGGTCCTATCCTCTTCTCCATTTACATAAATGATCTATCTTCTTTCATTTCTGACTGTCTAGCTGTACAATATGCAGATGACACTCAACTACTCCTTAGTGGTGATATTAATAATCTCCCAGAGCTAACTTTAAGAGCAGAAAACACTCTGTCAAAAATTAAAACCTTTTTCAAGAAATTGGGCTGTTAATTAACGAAAGTAAAACACAGTGCATATTTATTGGTTCAGGGTTCCACATAGCACAAATTCCAGAAAACACAACCAATAATTTTTTGCGACAGTATTATCACACCTAGCAAAACAGTCAAAAACCTAGGAATTCACTTTGATAACTACATGTTGTTTGATTCCCACATAGATAAAGTATGCAAAAAGGTTACAGGAACATTAATGTACTTATCACGTATAAAAGACAATTTTGAGACTACCACTCGAATAACTGTTGTTGAATCTTTAGCCCTAAGTCACATTAATTACTGCACAACTGTTTGGGGAGCTACCACTAAAACTCAGATAAACAGAATACAGAAGCTTATTAATTTTGCAGCTCGAGTTGCCCTGGGAGGAATAAGAAAATATGACCACATCACACCAGCTCTCTATAAACTTGGGTGGCTGCGGGCAGAAAACAAGGTCGCTTATGCTATTTATGTTTTTGTATTCAAAATTTTGAACCATCATTATCCTAGCTGGCTATTTGATTTAAAAACAGTCAGGGATATAAGGGGAACCAACACAAGACAGAGCAGTGAGCTCTTTATTCACGGAACAAACACAGAAGCAGGTTCAAAGATGATCACTATCAAAGGGCCAACACTCTGGAATAATATTCCAGAGCATCTTAAAAGTGCATCCTCCTTCACAGCTTTCAAAGGCAAACTATATAGTTTTCTTTTGAACAAATAGTTGCTGCTCATTAAGAACTAATTATTCTCATTGAAAGGAAAACAAATATGGAAATGATGCCGATAATAACGATCCTCTATCTAGTGTCATACTTACTACTTCATTATTAACATTATTGTTAACATTTTTATTACAGCATTATTATTTTCTATGTAAGCTACATTTAATTTAACTATATGTATTACCCTCTTATTTATTAGTTTAATTACATGTCTACTTATAAGTTACTATTAATGTTGAATAACCATTGTACAAAATGGAAATAAATGTTTGTTTGTTTGTTTGTTTGTTTGCTTGATGCCCCGCCTTTGACATATAATTATTGTTATTCAAAAAGTTAACTTCTCCTTACGTGGAGGGAGCCCAAAAGGCAGTTAACTCGTGTTATTATATTCTTTTAATGTAGTCTTTCCATTTTTTTTTAATTGTATACCTTCTAATTGTAATTATAATTTCTAAATCTCTTACCATTTTTTATTTTATTTTCAGATGCTTGTAGTTGTATTTATGTAGAATAGCGCTTAAATACTACTATGGCTTATTACAATATATTCTACATAAATATTTGAATGCTGTTTTTGATTCAACTGGAGCATTATGGATAAATTCCTGCGACCTGAAAGATTAGATGCCAATCCAAATTCGATAAATGCTGCAAAGGAATGGAAGTATTGCCGAAAGACTTTCCTAAATTTTTTTACTGTTACTGAAGGACTCTCTCCTTACAAATTGGATTTGCTTACGAATTATGTTACTCTATCTGTGTTTGAATATATTTCTGATTGTGACACATTTGAAGCTGCTATTGCAACTTTACAGGATATATATGCAAAACCTAGGAATGAAGTTTATGCTCGACATTTATTATCCATCCTTCGATAGCAACATGGGGAAACATTAGATTAATTCTTACAGGCCCTGAAGAATCTAATTGTTTATTGTAACTACAAAACTGTCAGTGCTGAACAATGTAAGGAGGAAGCAATCCGGGATGCTTTCATAAGTGGATTATTATCTAATATCATTCGTCAGAGACTCCTTGAGAAAGGAACACTTGACTTAACTAGAGCTCTTGATGAAGCATAGAAAAGCTTTGAGTCTTACTCCACTCCACAGAAGGCTTTTGGTGTGGTTGCAGCTGCAGCTGCTCCTCTAGCTCTGAATGAGTTTGACAGTCATTATGAATTTTCCAGAGATGTTATCTATGCTTCAGCTGCTATCAGTGAAGGGCAAATGTGCTTTTTCTGTGGGAATAGAAGACATCCCCGCATTAACTGTCCAGCTCGTGAAGCAGCTTGTAATCAGTATGGTAAAACGGGACATTATGCAACAGCGCACAAGTCTTCTAAGGCTGAAATATCTGCTGCTACTGTCAACATTGGCTACTGTTACTGTGGCTTAATCAGGTGTTCTTTCTAAAGCAACAATTAAGATTAAATTCAATTGAAGGATGGTTGAGGCTTGATGGACACAGATAGCTCTGAGAATTTTGTGAGTGAATCACTTGTTTCACAGTTAAAACTTTATGTGCACCCTGCATCTAGCATTGTCTCCATGACTTCTACATCCTTGAGCACAAAGATACATGGTTACTGCTTGGTGCATGTTGTATTGGCAGGCCATAACTATCACAGAGTTAGGCTCTCTGTGCTTCCTGATCTATGCAAGGATTTTATATTGGGGAAGAGCTTTATGAATCAACATAAAAGTGTCAGCTTGAAATTTGAAGGAGATAAACCTCCATTGAATGTGTGTGGGCTGGCAACATTTACCATACCTCCTCCGGCTCTTTTTGCAAATCTGACTGATGATTATAGGCCTATTTCTGTTAAGTCAAGAGAATGCAGTGAACCTGAAAAAAAAAATTAATCTCGTCAGAAATTGCGAGGCTTCTCTCAGGAGTCACTGAACCCAGCAATTCACCTTGGAGAGCTCAAGTTTTAGTCACAACTAGTGAGCAACAAACAAAGAGAATGGTTGTAGATTATTCGCTGACTATGAACTAATTTATGTTGTTGGATGCTTACCCTCTTCCAAATGATGAACTGGTGTATAAAGTATCTCAGTATCGATTCTCCAGCACAATCGACATAAATTCTGCCTATCATCAAATTCCAATACATAACGACGACAAGCCATACAAAGCTTTTGAAGCTTGTAATCAGCTGTACCAATTTACCTGGATCCCATTTGGGGTAACCAATGGTGTCGCTTTTTGCCAACGGATAATGGGCCAACTTATTGCTGACAGTGATCTAACAGATACTATTGTGTATCTTGACAATATTACTGTCTGTGGGAAAACTAAAGAGAACCACAATACTAACCTAGGAAGATTCATGGAGGCTGCTTAGCAGACAAAGTTAACCTTTAAACTTGATAAGTGTTTGTTTTCAGTTTCATCCGTAGATTTCTTGGGTTATACTGTCTCTGATGGGAAGATTAAACCCGATTCAGAATGTCTTCAGCCATTACGGGACTTGCCTATTCCACATGATATTGCTTCATTACGTCGAGCTCTTGGTATGTTCTCATACTACTCACTGTGGATAGCAAACTACTCTGAGGAAGTTGCTCCTCTGATTCAGGCTAAAACGTTTCCACTCTCTGAAGCTGCAAAGGAGGTATTCAAGCAATTAAAAACTGAAATTGAGAACTCGGTAGTACAATCCATTGATGAAAGTATCCCATCTGTGGTAGAGACGGATGCATCTGAGCATGCTTTGGCAGCCTCTCTGAATCAGTCAGGAAGACCCGTGGCCTTCTTTCTAGGACTCTTAGCCCTAGCCAAGGGATACATTCTGCTATAGAGAGGGAGGCATGTGCAATGGTAGAAGCACTTTACAAATGGCGTCATTATCTGACTGGGCGTCATTTTATTCGTATTACCGATCAGAAATCAGTGGCTTTTATGTTGGACTCAAAGCAATCAGGCAAAATAAAAAATGACAAAATAAAGAGGTGGAGAATTGAGCTTGCCTGTTACAATTTTGACATTCATTATCGGCCTGGCAAGGATAATATCCCTACTGATGCATTATCAAGGGTGAATTGCTCTGCTGTGGGTATAGAAACTTTACTGAATTTACACAGTTCACTCTGCACCCTGGTATAACACGAATGGCACATTTTGTTAGGATGCCAAACCTTCCTTTTTCTGTGGAGGAGGTAAAAAGGGTAACTTCTTCAAGTCCAGTTTGTGCTTAGTGTAAGCCACAGCTCTATCAACCTGAAGCATCTCATTTGATCAAAGCAACGGTTCCATTTGAAAGACTTAGTATTGATTTTAAAGGACCACTGCAGTCCTCATCAAATAATCAGTATCTGCTGACTATTATTGACGAATTTTCTCGGTTCCCATTCATATTTGCATGCCAATGATATAAGCTCTAGGACTGTTATCAGATGCCTTAGTCAATTGTTTGCAATATTTGGTATGCCTGCATACATCCATTTTGATAGAGGAGCTTCGTTTATGTCAGCAGATGTCCGCCATTTTCTCAATAGCCAAGGGATTCCTACTAGTCGCACTATCCATATAATCCCCAAGGCAACGGTCAGTGCGAGCGGTGATCAGGAAATCTATTGCCCTTGCACTAATATCAAAACACCCACCTGTATCTCATTGGGAGTTAGAGGATGCCCTACATTCAATCCATACTCTACTTTCAACAGCTACAAATGCTACTCCACATAAGTGCTTGTTTGCTTTTCAAGTCGGTCAACCAGCGGATACTCTCTCCCAATGTGGCTTTCCTCCCTAGGACCCGTCCAAGTAATACTGCCATGTCAGAGAATCCAAGTATGACTCTATTGTTGAAGAGGCAGAACTCATAGAAAGAAATCCTTGGTATGCCCACATACGTTTCTCTAATGGCAGGGAAACTACTGTATCAATTCGAATGATATTCAGAATATTACTGAGAAGACTGATAACTCTCAACACCTGGCTCCAGCAAATGATATTCAGAATGGTACTCACAGGACTGATAATTTTCATTCTCCTGCTGCTGAAAGTGTAGATATTGTGAACAGACAAGTATACAAAAGTAATGAAACAAATCAACTGAATGATGCCAGTCAACCCGATCCTTTGGGTGTCCCAATGACTCAGGGAACTCAGCGTCCTTCACTCTCATCTGAAAACTAGATGCCGGTACCTTTGCGTAGATCTGAGCGCTAACGTCGACACCAAATCACATAGTTTTGTAAATATTTGTATATGAATGTTTTATAGTATACTGTCTAGTTATAATATTCTCTTAATGTAGTCTTTCATTTTTTTTTTATCATTGTATACCTTCTAATTGTATTTATTATTTCTAATTCTCTTACCATTGTTTATTTTATTTGCAGATGCTTGTAGTTGTATTTATGTAGAATAAAGCCTTAAATACTACTATAGCTTATCCAAAGATCCATGATAGAGAAAAATAAAAGAACAAAAAAATAACTGAAGTACTGAGAAAGAAATCAATAATAATAATAATAATAATAATAATAATAATAATAATAATAATAATAATAATAATAATAATAATAATAATAATAACAATATGAAGTGATATGAAAAAACAGCAAATAATGTACAAGAGATATAACTGAGAACGGAAATGCATACATCTAAAATAATATGAATAGAAGCTTTTCTGTAATACTTTAAACATTTTAAATACTATACAATAAAATAAAGGCAACTATCAAAAGCAATATACAATTTGAAGTCACCTCAAGATAAGTAGAGTTAACTTAGTGAGATCCTTGTGCTGCATTCCTGCTGTAAAAATATTTTATATTTGGCACCAATTTAATCAGCTTCAGTCTCAAATCTCCTCCTTTAGTGATATCCAGCAGTTGCTTTTCTTCAGTGGCAAACCATCTACAACACTATAACCAAATTCAGCAAAATTTATTAAGATGGGAATGGTAACAACAGTTTTCTTGCAAAATTGGCTGAAATTGGGTATTTAGTCTCTATCTCATCACAAAGCCATGCCATCTCACCTTTTATAATGAATAAACTTTTAATTGACTCATCATTTTGCATTTCTTGGTACTGCATTGAAACATCAGATATATTCACAAGCACTTATTGTATCACCCATCTTGAAAAATCAATTTGGTTTAAATCAGAAAATCTTTTTTTAAATCAGGGGCCAGTATTTTCAGATGATCCACAATGACAGTGACCTCACATTTTCTTAATCAATGAAACAGGTAAAAAAAAAATTCTGAAATACGTTTTTGACATAAATCTATAAATGTAATGAAACTGAATATATTTGCCTTTGCATCAACAAGAGTTTTATTTGTTATTTGAAATTGTTTATTCAACACATTTAGTTTTCAAAGAAATCTGCTAAAAAATGCTTTACCATCAACGGTGAACAGGTGCTTCATTTCAGGCTCGTCATTAAAAGAGTCACTTAGAATATCGAATGGTTTCATGAATCTTTTCAAGCTGTTCCCCATTGAAAGCCAACTCACCTCAGTGTAAAATAAAAGTCTCTCAGTGTGAAGTAAAAGTCTGAATTTTTATCTTCACAAAGTTTCTTGAAGAGGCGCTCACATTTGGCATTAGCTTTGATAGCATTGATACATTTCATAATTGATTTTAGTACCTCATTCAGAACAGGAGATATAACTAAGGACACAAATTTCTCTCTATGAATAACACAGTGCACAATAAGGATTTCTGGATTCTGATTTTTCATCAATATCATACAGACATTATTCTTACCCAGTATAACAGGAGCACCATCTGCAGTACAAGATGTTATGTTTTCCACTGATAAATTATTGATATCTAAGAAATATTTTAGCTTAATGTATAAATCAGTGGCAGTAGTGGTGTTCTCTAATGATTTGCCAAGTATAATTTCTTAAGCAAATTCACCTTTATCAGAATATCTTACACAGGTTAGCAGTATATAGCCTCACTGTCTCTCGAATTTGATTCATCCATTTTTATGAGAATATTCTTGATTTCAGCTTTTCAACAAGTTGTATTTCAATATTTTCATTCATTGCATCTATTCTTATGCTGACAGTATTGTTACTGAGTGGCATGACTTTAACATCTTTGCCATCTTTTTCTCTACCGTTTTAAGAAATGCTTATATTAAAGATATTAATAAGCCTTCAATATCAGCATAAATTAAATCCTCCCCCACAGTATTATTTTTTCTTAATTTAGCAAAGAGCAAAGAAATTTCATTACTAGCCTCAAGATTACGACTGCAGTAGCAATTTGTGCAGTGAACAGATATTTTATTGCTAATTTTTTTTTTCAAACCACTCCTTTAAAGATTTGAAGTATTTTATATCTGAATTTGCATACACACTATGTTTCAACCTCAAATGTGTCTCTGGACAATCTAGTTTCATTGATTCGTTGGTCAATCATGCTTGCACTACTCATTTTATGCATAGGGTTTGTGACGGAAAGAAATAAATTTAAGAAAAACTTATGAAACGGAATGCTTACTGATGGATGTGATGATTGTGATGCACTATATATATTTATATACTGCATATGAGGCCCCTAGAACCGTAAGGTACATTCCCCCACAAAACAAAAACGGAGAAAAATACGTTTAAAGTTTTTATACATTCAAAATGCCAAAACTTTGAAACTAATGGAGGTATTTCTTTTTCCAGATTAGCTAAACTCATCTACTTTAAGATAGAAGCACTTTGACAGAAATTTGCGTGGTATTTTGAAGCAAAAAAAACTTTAAATGCGTTTAACTCTAATTACGCAATACCACACTGCAACATCTTTTTTAACAAAATAGTCACATATTATTATGCAAAATTCCAGAACAACACGAGATTGTGGTGGACACACTGCCAGACGTAAACACACAGAGAAGCAAAGCGAGTGCTCAGACGCATTGATTGGTCAAAAAAAAACATGGTTTGGGCCACAGGATTGGCTCTTTTATTCCAAACAACACTTATTAAGAAGCTGCAAGCAATGGCTAGAATAGGTGGAAATGTCTTGGAAAGGATAAAAACTTACTTAGAAGGAAGGGAACAGAGGGTTAAAGTAAGACACTCAGTGTCTGAATGGGGAAGAATTAGTAGTGGAATTCCACAGGGTTCAGTTTTAGGGCCACTTTTGTTCCTTGCATATGTAAATGACCTACGAGAGTCTGTAAATTTATCCATGAATATGTTTGCAAATGCAAAGATTGTGAAGAAAGTAAGAAATGAGAACAATGGTAGAGAACTTCAGGAAGATCTAAATAGTCTGCATGAGTGGTCAGAAAAGTGGTTAATGAAATTTAATACTTCCAAATGTAAGGTAATGAGAATGGGTACAAGTGCAAGAAAGCCCAAGCTTGACTACTTAGTGGCTTGAGTACAACTTCAAGAGACGGAAAATTAGAGAGATCTAAGAGTAAACATACTGGCAGATTTGTCTCCAGAAACAGGACCCTGACAACCCTCGCCCCATCTCCCTCCTAAGCTGCCTGAGCAAGACGGCAGAAAAGATGGTACTTAACAGAGTCCGCTGGAAATGCCCACCCTTCCCAGAAAACATGTTTGCCTACCAGCCTGGCTTAGGCACCTCAGAATGCATAGCCTCCATGCTATCATTTCTCAACAACAGCCGTGGCTACATCGTTTTTCTAGACCTAGAGAAGGCCTTTGAACTAGCCAATGTGCCGGCAATACTCTCTGCTCTCGTATCCAAGCAGATCAAAGGTAACCTTCTCTCGTGGATCAAGCAGAGTCTACAAAATCGTAGTGCACGAGTCAAAGTAGATGGGCACTACTCCACCTACAAAAACCACGAAAATGGAACCCCCCAAGGTGGAATCCTTAGCCCCTTCCTATTTAATTGTCTCATGGAAAAACTCATGCACATCGCACTACCGCATGGAGCCAAACTCTTCAACTATGCGGACGACTTTGCCCTTGTCACAATAGGACACAGAAACTCTAACAAGACACAGCGCTGCCTCACCAAGATTCACCGAGCCTCCATCTCCCTTGGAGTAAGAATCAATGCCCGCAAAACCAAGGCCCTTCCCATCCACCAGTGGAGACCAGACACTAATCTGGTCATAGGTAATGAACCTGTGGACTGGGTTACCAAACACCAATACCTGGGTGTAATCATCGACCAAGGACTAACCTCTGGACCAGAAATTCAATACTTGCGCGACAGGTGTAGCCAGCGACAAGCGATCCTTCGTCGGATGTCAGGCCTCTACGATGGTGCATCATTTAATGTCCTCAGAACCTTCTATGTACAAGCCATACGCAGCCTCATTGACTATGCTTGTCCCACACTCTGGCTACTAAAAGACCGACAGTGGGACAAAATAGAAGTAATTCAAAACAACGCCACACGTACCATGCTAGGAGCCCCCATGTGGACCAAGAGAGAAAACCTCCAGATGGAATCGGGACTCATTCCACTCAAACCCAGAGCTCAGCAAAGACTGACCCTCCTTGTGGCCAAAACCACCACTGCCCAACATAAATGCCTAGCTGGCACAAATCTCCATCTAGCCCTCAATCGCCAGCCCAACCACCATCCTAGAACCTGGGCAGCCAAGGTCTGCGCTAGCCTGCAAGCACTGCCAGTCAGGGAGAGCATCCTAGCCAAGATACAAGACACACCACTTCCTGAATACAGATGCCCACCCCCATGGAATGACCAACCACTCGATATAAAGATCGAGCTCCCTGACAACCCCAAAAGCTTGGTAAACCCGCTTGTCCTTAAAAACATATATAAGGACAAAATACAGAGCTGGAGCAGGCCAAACTCTCAAGTCTACTACACTGACGGTTCAGTAAACCAAGATACTGGAGCCTCAGCCGCCGCCTTCATCACTGGAAACCACGTCCTATCCTGGAGACTGTCAAACTCCTGCTCATCGCTCCAGACTGAGCTTGTGGCCATAGCCAACGCCCTTGACTGCTTCATCCAGCAAGAAACTGACCATGCCCTTATTCTCTCTGATTCTAAAGGCGCCTTACAGGCCATCAAGAAGCCACTCCTCAGAGACAATATTCGCATCATCACGACCATCCTCAGCCACTACCACAGGATAACCAGCCTTGGAAAAGCCATCACTCTTGCCTGGATTCCCAGCCACGTCGGCATCAAGGGAAATGAGGAAGCCGATCAAGCCGCCAAACAAGCCACTCTCAGAGCAGAAATCCAGATATCTCTGTCTCCTGGGATGCAACAGATTAAAAATAAAGCCACCAAGTCACTCCTTAACACCTTAATAACTAAACACAACCTGTGCACAGACATTGGCTCCCCCTCCACCTGGTGGTACAAAGCCACCACTGATCTTCGGCGTATCACCCTGCCGAAGAGCCTTCGACGAAGCACTGAGGTCAATGTGTACCGTCTGAGACTCGGGTACAAGTGCACCTGGCAAATAGTAGAGAATATCATCAAGGAATGCACCTTTTGCCAGGTAGCCTCACCACATCCACTGCTACACTACATCCTGGAATGTGATTCTTTTTCAGAGATTCGACGGAAAACTGGTGCCCCCGCAACATCTAGCGAAGACCCAAATGCCCTTCAGGTTGCTAGCTCCATCATCAGACTAGCAACAAATAACCACATGAACAGTCTATCAAATATTATCAGACAATACCCTCCACCAAGATAGCCATGCAATAACTCTTTCTCTCTCCCCCAAAACAGGAATTCATTTATGTTGTTTGATGTAAACTAATAATTCACAACTGAATATTTATGCTCTCCGTTATCTTTACAGTTTGGCACAATCTCACCTGCGGGCCAATTAGGAAAGTCCGATCATCACCAATAAGAATTCACCCCACCTCCTCACCAACAGGAAAGCCCATTCGCCAGCAAGAGCGAATACCACGTACACTCCGAAGAAAATCTCACCCCACCTGCGGGCCACAAGTGGAAGGTCCGCTCACCCTCAAGGGTGAACATCCAACAAAAAAAAAAAAAAAGTCTCCAGAAATACATATAAATGGCATAGTAAGGGCAGCATATGCCTTCTTATTAAATGTAAGGGTAGCCTTCAGGCACATGGACAAGGAAATGTTCAGAAATATTTATGTAACCTACGTGAGGCCAAAAGTTGAATATGCAGCCCCCTTTTGGAATCCGCACATGAAAAAGCACATAGCTAACTTGAAAGAGTTCAAAGACATGCCACGAAACTGTTGCCAGTAATACGCAATCTCAGTTATGATGAGAGGTTGAGGGAATTAGTCTTACCATCACTCGAAGCTAGAAGATTGAGGGGGGATATGGTGACAGTCTTTAAATTCCTTCATGGTTATGATAGAGTGGATAATGATCGATATTTTGATATGATTGGCTCTAGAACTAGAGGTCATAGTTTGAAGCTTCGCAAGGAAACTTCTTTGCAGGATGTAAGGAAGTAATTTCTTAGTGTAAGAGTAGTTGATAATTGGAATTCGCTAAGCGAGGAGGTAGTTAAAGCTATCTCAATCCATAGTTTTAAGGACAGGTATGATAAGTATCACCAAGTACAAAATGGAACCGATCAGGAGACGGGAAGATACCAGCTATGGGCTCTTTCCCGTAAGCACAATTAGGTAATCACTAGGCGAAAATTCACTGTTAACTCATCTTGGATTGACCCCCTTAAAAATCAAATTGCCCCCTGTGGAGCATGCACCTTACTTTGGAAACCACGGATATAAGCCCTGAAAGAGCAATCTACTTTTATTTACTCCGAACTATGCAAGCACACCTTTGTAAGAGGATCTGTCCCTCCCTTTTATAACTCTCTTCATTTCATTTTTGTGCTCTTTCCCTGGAATTTTTCCCATCCTATTTCCCACTTTCCAATGATGACACCCTTAATAGGGCTAAAAGAGCTCACTCGAGGCCGTCACTAATTCCCTCCATTTTATCCCAGTTTTCTTTATACTTATCCATGATAATACTTCACCTTCACCGAGATGCCGTGTCATTTGACATTGGCGGTTATGCTTTTCTATCACTAACGGTCCTCAGGCCTCTGCAGGAGCTGTGCTGGTGCTATTTGAGTGGAATCTCTTTTAAAAGGCTGTTAATATATTTCATCCTCTGCCTTGCTCTTGCTCTTCTACCCTTTATCTCTCCGGTCAAGCTTAGATGTTCGTTGGTTCTTCAACTGAGTACAAGTCCAAGGAAGTTCATCTGTCTTCTCCTTATTGTTTTTATTAAACTATTTTGAGTGTTGATTAATTTTAGGGCTTGATAGTTTGCCATATGAGCAGTCCAGGGTATCCACATAATTCTTCTGTATAGCCACATTTCCATTGCTTCTAATTTCTTCCTTGTATCCATGGTGATCGTCAATGCTTTTGATCTATATGTTCATGTAGACCACACGAAAAACTTAATTATCCTTATTCTCATGTCTATATTTATACCTCTTGGTAAGAAAATCTTTAAAATTATTAAAAATTGTCTTTGTCATTCCCAGTCTTCTTTTATTTTCTTCTTTACATTTTCCATATTGTGTGATCAGACTACCCAGATAGATACATTTTTGTACTTGTTGAAGTTGTTGATTCTTTACAAGGATATTGCATGTTAGTGTTACTTTAGCTTTTGTCATGACCATTGTTTCAGTTTTCTTTAATTTTAGTTTGAGACCTCTTCTTGCACTAATTAATAATACTAATTGAACCTAAAGATGCTCGATGATTTACCCTAGGAAACTGTTGATTACCTAGGTTTGAGGCTCAACAGCAAAGGTACATAGGGCCTAAGCAGTAGTGAAGATTCTTAGCAAACCCTTATAACCTTTTTCGAAAGTGGGGCCTTCTCATAAAAGTGGCAATCTTTATCTAGATTTGGAAATATCCTACATTTGGTGACTCCTGGATTTGATGGCTATAACATACTGATGACACCACCATACCCCACTGAGGACACTGCCACACCACACTGAGGACAGTGCCATACCTAACTGAGGACAACTCATCTGTTTTTGACATGAGAACCTCACTTGTTAACTTCTGGTGCTAATGTTAATGACTAAAAAACACAAGGGGATAGGATAGATTGAAATTCCTACATGTAAAATTAAAAATACCTTCTACAAATTTAGAAGTTGTTCTTCGTATTAGTCATGATATTCCAGCATTCTTAGAAGGCAACCCAACAGTTTGGTTCCTTGTCTTAGAAAATTTCTTTAAAGCAATACAAGATAAAAATAAAGCTTCTAAATTTCATTGTTGTTTACAATGTCTCCCACCAGCAATCTTGTCTGTCTTAAATCAATGTGTACTTGAAAGAGAAAGTTGCACAGTCCTCGGAGAGAGGGCGCTGTCCAGATATAAAAAACAAGAGAATGTTGTTTGAAATTTTCTTATTAAAAACTGTTTATAGGAAACCATTATTATCACTGGACAATATAAGGGCCAATGCTGTTAAGTGAAGCGTGTCTGAAGATTTAGTTAGGCAAAAATTTATTAGTTCAATGCCTCCTATTATAGGAGCTATTCTTGCCGCTAACAGTTTTGCTTCACTTGATGAATTGGGTGAGATATCTAATATGATAGCCCTAATTACAATGCCTTTCAAAATTTAGTGTGCCCTTAAGAGCATTTCATAATACTGCCAATACACCTCAACCTCCCTCCCAGGCTAATCCAGCTGTCACAAAAAGAGATATTCCTGCACATTGGCCTCCATCTTCTAGTAGTGCTGGCATTAATCCCGGACCAAGAAGTAAAGTTCATTGTATATATTGCAACAAGAGTCTCTATTCTCTCTCATCTCATAACAGCTAATTGTATTTTTGACCTATTACCATCTTCATTTTGGCTGCAAATGGTGAAACTGCCAAGTTTCTGGAAAACTTCCAAGAACATTGCTATCGTGCCCTCTTCTAATTGAAGAGGGGAAATATAAATACAGAAAAACAAAGTAAATGGGATCACAATTCAACAGTTTACATATATCAGACAAATAGGGAATCATTAAAACATCATTCACCACATCTCTTCTTGAGACAGTTATTTAACTCAAATTCTTTTCAAAATATTCTTTGAAAGTGTTATTCAACCCAAATTCGTTTCAAAATATTATTTCAGTATTGAAAAAAAAAATGCTAGCACATAAGCATAGAAATAAAGTGAAACTTGATCACGTCCACATTTGCAATACATAAAAATAATTACCTTTGTATGCAAACTCAATCTTATATTTTTCTTTTACATATGCCTATTCGCAAATTAAAGAAACATGTATTTTCATTTTGTGAAAAAATATTACATTCCATTCACACAATCGTGATTAGAATCTAAAACATTCATCACATAATCCTTGTATCAAACTGGTTTTTTACCTTATGGGCCTCTTTTACCTCAGTTGACAGATAATGTGCACCACAATCCTTAGAAATATTATCTAGATTACTGTAAGGTGTTTCAGTTCTCTCCTGATATTTCTCAACAAAGGAACTATTCATGCAATGGAAATTTCTATCCATAGACTGAACTATGATCTGGTTACCAGCTTCATAAACAAAAGCATGTGGTTCTTAAGCAAAAGTAGAGGTCAATTTTCCACCATCCTCCTGATTCAACCACACTTTGCCACCAGTTGACACTTCAAGAAAGTAGCATGTTAGGGTGCTCTTTGCCTTTATCTTTGTGGATTTTGCTTTGGTCGCACATTAATCTGCTAAATTAGGAAGTTTATTCTTAGCTCCCTATTAAATAACATTTCAGCAGAAATGTCCTAATCGTTTTAACCAATTTGTTTTTCTCTGCTATAGAAATTTTAAGTCTTTTAAGTAAGGTTCTATTTTGACATTCAAACTCCTCAATACCTTGAAGCCATCGGGGAGTCTTTCTCAATTGTACAATATTATTCTTCTTAAAGTCCTCCTTCAGTTCTGCAGACTCAAATTGTGGACTATTAACATTAGATACAGTAAAAAGAAGAGCATAGGTAGCAAATATATCATCCTAAGCCTCAAATATCTTAATAGTAAGTTCTTATGAACATCAGTTCGAAATGCCTACTGACGTAGTCAACAACTAATAATATGTTTACTCCATTAAGTAAAGGTTCTAAAGAGTCTATAGCCACATCCTACCAAGACCCTTGAGGTATTTAGTCCCAGTTATAGGTTTCGATCTGAAATAGTAGCAAATACTGTTCCATATAAATACATGTGGAAAAACCATGGCACAAGCTGCCTGTTGAAAGACTACGACTGAAGGTATTAGGATTTGGCTAGGACAGGTCCAGAAAGCTCCAGTTTGAGTCTTCCTTCAAAACGGTTCTTTCCTTATGCCTGCATCTACATTGAATATTCTGGCACATTCATTACACATCCATATCTATTACATTACATTTGACTAGTCACAAAACTCCCCACATCTGTCTCTTTTTGCCCTCGTTTTTCCTCATATTTGCTATTATTTATGGAAGGTCCATAGCTTATGGCCACCATCACCCAGCATAGAGGGCTGCAAAAAATCTCCAGGGATCTTGTTGATTCCACTATTGGCTTGAGGGCAGACACGCCTGGTGGTAGTAAAGGTTCTGCTCTTAACCTTGCACTTTCCAATGGATCTGCTTCTTTCACTTTTCATTATTCTAACATTCGTGGGCTGAACTCTAATCTTTCGTCAGTGGAACAGCACTTTGGTACTTTCCTTCCTAACCTCCTACTCCTATCTGAAACCCAGCTGACTATCCATGCCTCCACTGACCCATTTCAAATCTCTCACTATAATCTGTAAACTCGTTTTTGTTCCAAAGGTGGAGTCTGTGCCTATTGCAACACTGTAACTCCAATTGCAAGGCTCAGGGACTTTGAATCTCCTTTACTATGATGTTCTCTGGCTAAAAATCAATCTCTCCACTACCACTATATTCCTTTACTTCTGCTACTGTTCTCCAAACTCCACAGAGTTTGTGTCTTTCTTTGAATATCTGTCCTCTTACCAAGAGTCCGTGCTATCTTCTCACCCACATGCCGAGGTTCTCTACATTGGAGACTTCAATGTACACTACAGTTTGTGACTTAATTCTTCTCACACTAATGTGAGAGGAATTGAAGCCCTTGCTTTCTCTATTACTCACGATATGGAGCAAATCATCAAACATTTTCCTTGTGTTCCTGATAGACACAAACATGCAGCAAACAATCTTGACTTATATCTTACTTCTAACCCTTCAAACTATTCTCATTCTGTGCTTTCCCTTCTTGGTAAATCAGACCACTTTATGATCTCAATCTCTTCCATTTTCGCTTCCCCTCCACCAATCCCTCCTACTCAACGTCGCCTTTGTCACTTTGAGCGTACCCAGCGTGAACATTTGTGAAACTTCCTCTTTGACTTCCCATGACATGACTATTGCTTTTGGTCCTGCATCCCTGATCAGGTAGCCCTAAAAGTTGCCGAGATCATGATCTCAGGAATGGAGGTGTACATCCCCTCCTCTACGAAAAATTTTTCTCCCAATAAAATCTTGGTTTGACCCTGCATGCTCCATGGCTATCCAGGTCAGGAATCGGGCACACTGATCTTACCAAGTCTCACCTTCCGATTTAACTCTCTCTGCATTTATTATAGCTAAAAATCGTTGTACTGCTCAGAATCGAAGGTCTAAGGCTTCCTTTATAGGTAGGAAAGTTGATAACCTTTATTCCTCTCCCACTGACAAATGCTACTGGTCCTTAGCCAAAAACCTCTCCAAAAACTTCTGAAGCAAAACTTTCCCTCTCCCACTGACAAAGCCACTCTCTTTGGCTCTCATTTTTCTGCCAACTCTTCTATAAAGATTCCAGCACACCCGTCCCTCAATCTTTACTCCTCTCTAACCGTATGCCCTCCTTTATCCTGTCTTCATGCAAAGTTCATAAGGTACTTCACTCGCTAAAGATAAACAATGCATCTGGTAAGGATGGTATCCCTGCAAGGTTCCTTAAGGAGTTTGCAGATGAGTGGCTCCCATGCTTTGCCATATTTTTGCCTCATTATTTCAACCAGTATCTATCCTTCATCTTGGAAGCAGGCTTTAGTTCAACTTGTTCCTAAGAAAGGTGACTGCTCTATTCCTTCAAACTACTGACCCATTGCCCTAACCTCCTCTATCGCTAAAGTTTTCGAAACTTTGCTAAATGATTACTTCTTGAAATGCCTTAAATCTAACTCACTAATCTCCAATCACTAGTATGGCTTCTACAAGGCAAGATCCACTGGTGACCTCCTGTCCTATCTGACTCATGCATGATCATTTTCTCTGAGGAACTATGAGGAATCCTTTGTCATCGAACTTAATATGTCTAAGGTTTTTGATAAAGTCTGGTAAGAGGCTCTGTTGGCCAAACTCCCTGCCTATGGCTGTACCCCTTCTCTCTGTTTTCTGATTTCCAGTTTTATATCTGAATGTTTTATATCTGTAGTTGTTGATGGTGCGATATCTAGATCTTTCTCTGTTCCAATTGGTGTTCCACAGACCTCTGTTCTTTCACTTACTCTGTTCCTTGTTTTCATCAATGATCTTCTACAATCCCCATTTTCCTCTCTTCTTCATGCCTTTGCTGACGATTCTACCCTTCAATTTTCCTTTGCCTTTTCTTCCCAACCTTCAGCTGCTACTTGTAATCAGTCTCGCATCACTCTTTCTTCTACTCTCAACTCCGATTTGCAGAGGGTATCTGAGTGGGACACTCAAAATTTAGTTAAATTCAATGCCTCCAAGACACAGTTTCTGGCTAACTCTTTATCTTCTTCTCCTCCTGATAACCTGATTATCTTCGAAAATAACGAAATTTACCCTCTTAATTCTCTCAATATATTAGGAATCCATATAGCCTCTAACTTGTCTTGTTGAATCACATAATCCAATTTTCTAAATCTTCATCCCAAAATTTGGAAGTTCTGTTTCGTTTTCATTATTACTTTTTCTTTTTACAGCTACATAAAATCTATAAAGATCTTAGCCGTCCCTGCTTAGAATACTGCTCATACATCTGGGGTGCTTCTTCTTATACTTATATCCTTGATAGGGTTGCATCTAAGGCAGTCAGAATCATTAATGATCCTTCTCTTACTTCTAATCTGGAGTCTCTCTCTCTTCACTACTTCTTTCATCACTGCTCTGATGAGTTGGCAAATTGCACCCCTCCCCCACTGCCGAGGCTGCTAACACTCGCCAAGTCTCCTCATCTCACAGGTACTGTGTGGAGACTTGTAGCTTGTGGATTGGACGGTGCAGTGACTGCTTCTTCACATCTACCTCCAGACTCTGGAACTCTTCCTCCCTCTGTCTTTCTTAATTCCTACGACCTATCTACCTTAAAAAAGTAGATCTATTGTCATCGCAGGGCCTAATCCTCCATATTTTTAGGTCCTCTGTACTTTGACTATTTTTTTCTTTCTATCGTTTTCCTCTGTGTAACATTACCTTATCTCTGCCTTGTCCTTAAGCTTTATTTTTCCCTTCATCTTGGTGTTCTCGTGAAAGGGCCTTTATTGATGAGGGCAGTTTTTGTTTGTCCCGGTGTCACACTCATGAAAAAAAAAACTGTTAATGCCACCTTCTCTGTTTTCAAAAATCTTGAATAAGAAATAATGCTTTCCTTACATCGTTGATTTTTGAAAAAAAAAAAAAAAAAACAAGCCATACCAAGTCCTACCAGAGATGCAATCAAATCGAAAGTAACCTAGTATGTCATGACTGGTGAGGCTAGCCCTCAATTCTTTAAAACTCTGATATTATTCCTCTCGTCGTTCAATATTAATACCCATTCTCGTTGGCCTTCTTAATGGCTCTGAAGCTGTGGCTAAGTTCTGAAAAAATCCTCCACTCAAGGATACTAGTCCAAGAAAATCCCTAAGTTACTGTGCATCCTTTGGATCATAGGCTTCAAGTATTTCCTGTTATCTTCAGTGTGACAGAGTGTTTCGCTCAAAGTAACCAAAGGCTGTTAGATGCCTTATTAATTAATTTAGTAATTTGACTGTTATTTTCTAACTAAAAAAATTAATTCCCACTTCTTGACTTTTGCAGATTATGATTATTTGCAATTTATATTTTAGCTTATAGCTAATTTTAAATATACCTTATTTACCCTTCTTGTACGTGTAGAAGTATAGCCCCGATATAAAGGCTGCTCCTATTTTCCGTCTGCTACGAGCCAAGAACATTCTGGAGATTGTTTACCAGTAACCTAACTTTTCATTATTATTCTCGTTTTATTTTATTTGCTTCCACTTGTTGCACCTAAAAATACTGTCTCTCCCTTTCATCTCTGCTATAATTGCCTGCCAGGGACCACCACTAAAATAGTCCTTAAATTATATCAGAGCCAGTTACTGCTCTAGAAAATGTATCCTACAGATGAACTCACCAGTGGGGACAATGAGACGCCCTCCTTTGGCGCCGAAACTTCGAAGAGGCAACATCTCGCCTGAGCAGTCTAAGTTTATTTCAAACCTTATTTACGTGGCATCTTCACAGGAATTCATCTAGCACAACAAGGTGAGGGATAGTGTATGGTAAAGCTCGTGGGTCAAGCAAATTGGTTTATTTTCGAGAATTAGTTACATTCGTTACTGGCTAAATCTTACGGATTTTTATTCTCAGATTCCATTCCCATACACACGAAATTCTGTAGATTACCAAACTGGAATCTCACATGCCAAAGTTAATTCCTTAACCTGTAAATTACAGCTGATATGCATTGCTAAGAAGTTTCTTTTCATTGAATGTGATAAACGAAGATCTCATCCTCTGAAGACTGGTTATGAGCCCGTAAAAATCTATCTCTTTTCCTAATAAATTCTAATTTCATTTCACCTCTTTCTATCATCGTAAATAAAGTGTTTTACGTCAAAAACTCGTCAATAAAGCTATTTGCTATACAAATTGCAAATAATTAAAAGGTAGTGTTGCCCTGTTGGCTTTGCAAATATTTCCTGTTAACCACAATTTAATGAATGCATACTGTATTTATCTTGCTAATTCTTCATATGTTGGGGATAAAGTGTTTTGAGTTATAAGTTGCAAATACCTCAAAAGGTGGTTTTGCACCCTTTTTTCATTGCAAACAGTTCTTGATAACCAAAAGTGAATGAATACTGTATTTATCTCGTAGATTCTTCCTTTATCCTAAATAGAGTGTTTTACCATATTAATTATTAATCAGTAATAAGCATTGCAACTTTTGTGGTTGCCCACAATTTAAGGAATATATACAGTACTGTATTTGTCTTGCTTATTCTTCATTTATTGTGAATATATTGTTTTCTTTAAAACCAGTAAAAAATTAATGGTTTTGTATGGTATTATGGTAGCATAAATATTTCTGGTTAGCTGTGAATAACTAATATATTTTTATCCAGTAGAATGACATTGGAAACTCATTATATGTGTGCTCATGCTTTCAGTTTCCCATTATAAACAGTGTGTCATTTCTGTTTCTGAAATTGCAGTGTCCTGTATTCTACTCTGCCTGTGTGACAGAGGTAATCATCGAGTTGAGGCCAAAGTCTTGGCATACGTCCGTGGTCCCGGGAAACGAAATCGTGCTCACCACCTTCGTGATTCGAGGCAGCATTTCATAAAATTTATTTTGAGAAATTTAATTCAATTCTTTTAATGTCATTGTATTTCCAAAATTAATAGAAAGTTGAATTCTGAGTTTCATTTAACCGACTAATGGTAAAAAGAGATGGGGTGTTCAAGTACAAATATCTGTCCTGTCTGTTTGAGAGCTCGTAACCGAGCTCGGTACTTTGAGTCCCCTTAGTAAAACAGAATCTTAGCAACACTCAACCATCCTAAACCCCAACAAGATTGGCGCCCGAACAGGGACCCGAACGGACAGACTGATTTTATAAATTTATTTTTATTTTGCTTTTTAACATTGTACATGAAACCCAATTACCATTGGCTCGATTATTGAAATGAATGAATCTTAGGCTGCACACGAAAAATTTTCGCGCTAGAGACATTGCGGATAAGATATTTTTCTTTATTTTCAATATTAATTATGGTAACTAATATTTTCTTGTTTCCCATGTGGTAAACAATATTTCAGGAAATCTACATGAGATTATGTGGTAACAGACTTTAGAAATTTTGCATGACGAGAAGACGTGTTATTTAAAATTTCATTTATTTGCGTGATAAGATTGAGTTTTAAAGCATTCGTGTTTTATATATCCGTTAAAGGGTGATACTTGTTAGGAATTGTTTATATTTCCTTGGGATTTAGGAATTGAGAGAAAGCATATTAAGTATTTTTGCTTATAATTGTGTTTTATATCCAAGCATTGACTGCTCATAGATTGGAAGAAAAATTTTAGTGTCATTTATCGAGCCTAGGCTAAGCCTTTCATGTCTCTGAGTTGTCACTTGAAAATAAATTTTCTCATTACTAGTAGAAATGTGTAATCTGGCTGCCTAGTAAGCTGTTAGCTTATCGTTGGTGTATTTTGCATAGGATCTTTGCCCTTTTGGTAACACTCCAGAATTTTACTTACGACATTTTATTTGGGGGTACTGCCATATACGCGCTCATACGCAGGCACGACCGCTATACTGTACTTGTTCGTATTACTTACAACATTTTATTTGTGGGTACTGTCATATACGCGCTCATACGCAGGCACGACTACTATACTGTACTTGTTCGTATTACTTACGACATTTTATTTGTGGGTACTGCCATATATGCGCTCATACGCAGGCACGACCGCTATACTGTACTTGTTCGTATTACTTACGACATTTTATTTGTGGGTACTGCCATATACGCGCTCATACGCAGGCACGACCGCTATACTGTACTTGTTTGTACTCTCAGGCACTGGGTGCTAGTCGGTAAAATTCGTTGTTGCTCATTCCTTTCATTTGCACAATAACCGCAGGTTATTGTGCAAATGGGGTTTAGGATGCTAGAGTGTTGTTAAGATTCTGTTTTACTAAGGGGACTCAAAGTACCGAGCTCGGTTAAGAGCTCACAAACAGACAGGACAGATATTTGTACTTGAACACCCCATCTCTATTAACATTAGTCGGTTAAATGAAACTCAGAATTCAACTTTCTTTTAATTTTGGAAATGCAATGACATTAAAAGAATTGAATTAAATTTCTCAAATTAAATTTTATGAAATGCTGCCTCGAATCCCGGAGGTGGTGAGCACGATTTCGTTTCCCGGGACCACGGACGTATGCCAAGACTTTGGCCTCAACTCGATGATTACCTCTGTCACACAGGCAGAGTAGAATACAGGACACTGCAATTTCAGAAACAGAAATGACACTATTTATAATGGGAAACTGAAAGCATGAGCACACCTATAATGAGTTTCCAATGTCATTTTACTGGATGAAAATATATTGGTTATTCACAGCTAACCAGAAATATTTATGCTACCATAATAGCATACAAAACCATTAATTCTTTACTGGTTTTAAAGAAAACAATATATTCACAATAAATGAAGAATAAGCAAGACAAATACAGTACTGTATATATTCCTTAAATTGTGGGCAACCACAAAAGTTGCAATGCTTATTACTGATTAATAATTAATATGGTAAAACACTCTATTTAGGATAAAGGAAGAATCTACGAGATAATTACAGTATTCATTCACTTTTGGTTATCAAGAACTGTTTGCAATGAAAAAAGGGTGCAAAACCACCTTTTGAGGTATTTGCAACTTATAACTCAAAACACTTTATCCCCAACATATGAAGAATTAGCAAGATAAATACAGTATGCATTCATTAAATTGTGGTTAACAGGAAATATTTGCAAAGCCAACAGGGTAAAATTACCTTCTAATTATTTGCAGTTTATATAGCAAATAGCTTTATTGACGAGTTTTTGACGTAAAACACTTTATTTACGATGATAGAAAGGGGTGAAATGAAATTAGAATTTATTAGGAAAAGAGATAGATTTTTACGGGCTCATAACCAGTCTTCAGAGGATGAGATTTTCGTTTATCACATTCAATGAAAAGAAACTTCTTAGCAATGTATATCAGCTGTTATTTACCGGTTAAGGAATTAACTTTGGCATGTGAGATTCCAGCTTGGTAATCTACAAAGTTTCGTGTGTATGGGAATGGAATCTGAGAATAAAAATCCATAAGATTTATCCAGTAACGAATGTAACTAATTCTCGAAAATAAACCAATTTGCTTGACCCACGAGCTTTACCATACACTATCCCTCACCTTGTTGTGCTAGATGAATTCCTGTGAAGATGCCACGTAATTAAGATTTGAAATAAACTTAGACTGCTCAGGCGAGATGTTGCCTCTGGGCAGTCTCGGCGCCAAAAGAGAGCGTCTCATTGTCCCTCCTGGTGTGTTCATCTGTAGGATACATTTCTAGAGCAGTAACTGGCTCTGATATCATTTTAAGGACTATTTTAGTGGTGGTCCCTGGTAGGCAATTATAGCAGAGATGCAAGGGAGAGACAGTATTTTTAGGTGCAACAAGTGGAAGCAAATAAAATAAAACGAGAATAATAATGAAAATTTAGGTTACTGGTAAACAATCTCATAATTTTCTTGGCTCGTAGCAGACAGAAAATAGGAGCAGCCTTTATATCGGGGCTATACTTCTACACGTACAAGAAGAGTAAATAAGGTATATTTAAAATTAGCTATAAGCTAAAATACAAATTGCAAATAATCATAATCTGCAAAAGTCAAGAAGTGGGAATTATTTTTTTAGTTAGAAAATAACAGTTATGTTACCAATTTATTTAATAAAGGCATCTAACAGCCTCTGGTGACTTTGAGCGAAACACTCTGTCACACTGCCACATATTGCTGTTAAGCAGGCACGACTGCCATTCTGTATTACCAGTGTTTCATGCACTGTTTTGCAACATTTTGTTGCTGTTGCACTTGATTGTGTTGCTCATTCCTTTCATTTGCACGATTACCGCAGGTACTGCCACGTATTGCTGTTAAGCAGGCACGACTACCATTCTGTATTACCAGTGTTTCATGCACTGTTTTGCAACATTTTGTTGCTGTTGCACTTGATTGTGTTGCTCATTCCTTTCATTTGCACCATAACTGCAGGTACTGCCACGTATTGCTGTTAAGCAGGCACGTCTGCCATTCTGTATTACCAGTGTTTCATGCACTGTTTTGCAACATTTTGCTGCTGTTGCACTTGATTGTATTTTGAGTCACTTGTTGTTGTGTGGTTCTTTCATTTTTTTTTCTACTACTGTATTGTAGAGATTTCTTTTTTTTGTGGTTGTTTTGGCACTTCGTTATTGACTGTTTAGGAACCAAACATGGAAACCATCAAAACATTCGATGAGGAGCATTACCTGGACATAATGATTGCTAGGGGTGAGAGATATGGTTTTTCCCCAAGACAGAAGCTCTTCGAATGGGCTCATGAGAAGATGATTGAACGCCGAGATAAGCTGGAGAAGAGAGCAAGTGATGAGGCACAAGCACTACATGAACATGAGCTTGCGCTTGCTCGGCTTCGAGCGGGAATCCCAGACAGTAGTCCTTTATCCGGAAATAGAGATTACAGGAACAGGGAGCACAAGAGCCCTTCACAGAACTTCAATCATCCAGCTCCTCCTCCTCACACTCCTAAGCCTCATTACGGCCATGCACCCACACTCAAGAAGGATGACCCGGTAAGACCCAAGCCTCAGCAGTTCAGAGGCAAAGGCCATTACTCTGCTCCACCTTCCCAGGGTTTTCAGCCAAACTCTAAGAGCCACCATGCTCCCTCACACAGCGGCAGCCCACATAGCCGTCTGGCCACTCACTCAGCCTATGTTGTGGAAACAGGGCCAGAAAGGGCCAATGAGGATAATGCCGAGGAACCACCACACAAACTTGCCAATGTGGAATTCATCAAACATGATGATCTCGAAATGATCCCAAAGTGCCTAGAAACCATAAATGGTGTGGAAGCTGAGATTGCTCTTGACAATGGGGCCAATGGCATACTTGTTGTCGAGAGATTCGTCAGGGATGAAGATTTTACCAGCAAAGTTGTTTGTGTGCGGGTTGCTGAAGGAACGCCCTAAATACGACGCTGCTGTGTTATTAACCTGGATTGCAAATACTACAAGGGAAAAGCCCCAGCTGTGGCAATGATTGGGCTTATGTACCCTGTCTTGATGGGTCGCGCACTGAACCTAGTTCCTACTTTCCAGGCCGACCTCTACCATAAGGACATTTCTCGTTATAACTTACCTCGGGGGAAGTCACATGAAGCCATTTCAGCAGCAACTCCTGGCCTCGATGCCAAGAATATGGACGATTCTCCGACTGACTCCGTTGAGTCTGCCGCAGTTAGTAAACGTAATGTGGAACACGGAGAGTTTACCCCTCCTTTACCAGATGATGCACCTCTCGAGCCATTGAAGTCTCGTTCAGACTTTGCCAAATTGCAACAAGAGTGCCCCAACCTCAGACGCTGGATTTAGCAGGCCACAGAGGGAAGGACCTTCACGGTGAGAGGAGGAGGCAAGATCACTTACGCCCTTGAAGATGGAGTACTTCGTAGGCATGTGACTAAAGATGGCCACACCTTTAAACAGTTGATGGTGCCCGCTTCGTTGCGCCGCCAGGCTATGTATGTGGCACACCATTTACCTCTGAGTGGACACAGAGACAAAGCAAAAACTCGGCACGTCCTTCAGAAGGCTTTTGCATGGCCAAACATGTACGCCGAGGTAGACAGATATGTAAGGTCCTGCCCTATCTGTCAATCCACCTCTACGGCACCGGTACCAAAAGTTCCCATGGGGATAACTAAGCTCTCAATGGAGCCATTTTCCAAGGTCGCTATTGACATATTAGGTCCGATTAATCCAGCTTCGTCCACGGGGAAACAGTTCCTCTCTGTATATGTCGACCTGGCAACAAGGTACCCAGATGCAGTGCCACTGTCTTCTATCACAACTGAAGCAGTCGCTCATGCCCTATTTGAGTTCTGCTCCAGAGTTGGCTTTCCTGAGCAGGTCACTTCTGACAATGGAAGTCAGTTTACAAGTAGGAACTTTGAGGCTTTCTGTAACCTTTTAGAAATCAAGCACATTCGTACGAGTGTCTATCATGCCCAATCAAATGGAGCATGCGAACGCTATAACGGGACATTGAAGCGATGTTTGCGCAAGCTAGTGATAGATATACCTAGGCAGGGGGAGAAGTACGTCCCTGTTGCACTTTTGTCCTTCAGAGACACGCCCCACGACACTACTGGATACTCGCCTTTCGAGATGATTTATGGTCATAAGGTCAGAGGCCCAGTAGAATTCTTGGCAGAATGTTGGGATTCACCTACCATCGAAGATGACGATAGGGACGTTCATGAGTATATTTTGAAGTTTTCGTCTCACCTCAAAAAAGCTTGGAAAACTGCACAATTAGCCATTAAGGGTCACCAGCAGACTGCCAAGCTCCTCTTTGACAAGCATGTGTGGCGTCGTGCCCTGACACCCGGAGATCGAGCTCTGTTACTTCTTCCAACAGATACCCGCAAGCTAATGCTACGCTGGAAAGGATCGTACACTGTGGTACACCGGGTGACCCCTGACAATTATGTGCTAAATGTTGATGGCAATAACCGGAAATACCACATTAACCCGCTGAAGCTTTATTGTGAGGACCCGGAGGCCCACAGGGATCCTGCGCTGGCGCTCCCAGCAACCCCTATAGATGCCTTCAGCATCAACAGAACCTCCGAGGCTGCAGCAACACAGGTGCTCCATTATAGCCACCCCTTACTTCCTATATTGGAATACTCCACCCTTGCAGTGGAGACAGACTTACGGGAGTGGAGTTTTTTGGAAGAAGCCCCTCTGGCCGCAGCCACCGCCCTTGCAATTGAAGACATAAGCTTAGCTTTTGATGATGGTAAGGATCCTGCCATTCCCACACACCGAAAAGAAAGTGTGAGTAATTGCATTATTAACTCCAGACTGCAACCGAGTCAATGGGAACAGCTGAACAAGCTATTAGAG
The DNA here is from genome assembly GCA_037179515.1 of Halocaridina rubra. NCBI lineage: Eukaryota > Metazoa > Arthropoda > Malacostraca > Decapoda > Atyidae > Halocaridina > Halocaridina rubra. The sequence goes on along the minus strand of JAXCGZ010001943.1, from coordinate 35,076 downwards.
GACTATGAGAACGTCTTCAACGACCTCCCAGGCATTACCACTACCCTTGAGCATCATGTCAGATTGACTGACCCAGAGCCATTTCGGCATTCCTATGGTCTTCCCCACCAGCTGTCCTTACGGCTGAAGGAAGATCTTGACACTTGGGTCCGCCTCGGAATAGTTGAAAAGAGCATTTCGCCTTGGTGTTCGCCGTTACTGGCAGTGCGTAAGCGAGATGGCAGTCACAGGTTCTGCCTTGGCTGTCGTAAGCTTAACTCCCGTACCATCTTTGATGGAGAGCCCATTGCTGACGCCGAGCATATTTTCTCGTTGCTTTCCCAAGCCCGTTACCTGTCCAAGTTGGATTTGGCCAGTGGATTTTGGCAAGTCCTGTTGAGCAAGACTACCAAGCCTCTTACAGCTTTTTCCACAAGATATGGTCTATACCAGTTCAGGGTCATGCCTTTTGGTATGGTAAATGCCCCTGGCTGCTTCAGCAGACTCATGAGGATAGTACTACAGGATCTCGACAATGTTTCATGCTTTATAGACGACATTCTGGTGCATTCTCAGGATTGGTCATCGCACCTCGAGACTCTCCGCAGAGTTCTCACTCGTCTGAACCAGCATGGACTTCATTTAAAGCCTTCCAAATGTGAGATTGGTTTCACACAATTGCAGTATCTCGGCCACGTGGTTGGAGAAGGAGTTATGTCTCCTTTACATGACAGGGTACATGCTATTAAGGATATGGAGAAACCTGCAACTGTCACTCAACTTAGATTATTCCTGGGTAGTGTCGGCTACTACCAACGGTTCATTCCACACTTTAATACTATCGCTGCCCCTTTGCAGCAAATGACCTCCTCGAAGCAAAGTAAAACCTCCCCTGTCCAATGGACAAATGAAGCGGAGAGAGCATTTTTCAAGCTCCGAGAAGCATTGGCGGGTGAGCCAGTATTACAACTGGTAAACCCTGATTTTCCATTTATCTTGCAGACCGACGCCTCAGACGAAGGCCTGGGTGCCGTGCTCTTGCAAGCTCGATCAGACAACTCAGCAGAAGTAGCTCCAGTGCGATATGCAAGCCGCAGGCTTCGCTCTGCAGAGCGAAATTACTCCACCGTGGAGAAGGAAGCTCTAGCTGCATATTGGGCCATAAAGAAATTTGAAGTCCATTTGTATGGCCAACATTTTACACTGAGAACCGACCACTGACCTCTCCTATATTTACAGACTGCAGACAAGCTAAATCCTCGCCTGAAAAAGTGGGCACTTTACCTGAATCTTTTCAAATTCACTGCCCAACATGTTCATGGCAAGGACAATGACCTTGCTGATCTACTAAGTCGACAGTCGTTACCCTCAAATGAGGAAGCTGGTGCTGTTAGCCAAAATTTGACTAGTCGGTAAAGATTACTTCTCTAATGTGTTGTTTATTTTTTATGTTTATCTTTTATGTCTTTAATACTGTACTGTACTTGTTTATTTTAGCGTACAAATGTTATTCCTAATGGAAGACGAAAAGGATGAAGAATAATTTTTTGATTGTAGTTTTATATTTCCCTTTGTGGGACTCTGAAAGCCAGAACATGGCGGAAACGTCTTAGTTTAGTGTTGAATAGCTGAAACTGTTTTAAATCCAGTCGCCAATGTTAATGACGACGTGGTTCAAATTTTACATTTGCGTATACTGTATTTTTTTTTGTATATTATATTATTGCCTTCTTGCATGTGAAGCATTCATAAACTTAAATATTGATATTCACTTATCTCTAATTGTGATTTAATTTTCTTGAAATTTGAATTTGATCACATTTCTTTTATGTTTTGCATGTCATTTAATGTTTTGTTTACAAGACTTGTTCACTTTTCCTAATAGTATGATATGTTCCAGTGGTGGATCCCATTCTTATTGTTCATTTGTTCTTTTCCATGAGAAGGATATCTCATCCCTCATAATAACACTGAAGTCTCCGTAATTCCTCTGTTCTTTTTTCGCCTCCTGTAGTAGAATTTTGCTAAATCAATATTCTCTAGAAAGGGCCTTTGTGACAGAGTGTTTCGCTCAAAGTAACCAAAGGCTGTTAGATGCCTTATTAATGAATTTAGTAATTTGACTGTTATTTTCTAACTAAAAAAATTAATTCCCACTTCTTGACTTTTGCAGATTATGATTATTTGCAATTTATATTTTAGCTTATAGCTAATTTTAAATATATCTTATTTACTCTTTTTGTACGTGTAGAAGCATAGCCCCTATATAAAGGCTGCTCCTTTTTTCCGTCTGCTACGAGCCAAGAACATTCTGGAGATTGTTTACCAGTAACCTAACTTTTCATTATTATTCTCGTTTTATTTTATTTGCTTCCACTTGTTGCACCTAAAAATACTGTCTCTCCCTTGCATCTCTGCTATAATTGCCTGCCAGGGACCACCACTAAAATAGTCCTTAAATTATATCAGAGCCAGTTACTGCTCTAGAAAATGTATCCTACAGATGAACTCACCAGTGGGGACAATGAGACGCCCTCCTTTGGCGCCGAAACTTCGAAGAGGCAACATCTCGCCTGAGCAGTCTAAGTTTATTTCAAACCTTATTTACGTGGCATCTTCACAGGAATTCATCTAGCACAACAAGGTGAGGGATAGTGTATGGTAAAGCTCGTGGGTCAAGAAAATTGGTTTATTTTCGAGAATTAGTTACATTCGTTACTGGCTAAATCTTAAGGGTTTTTATTCTCAGATTCTATTCCCATACACACGAAATTCTGTAGATTACCAAACTGGAATCTCACATGCCAAAGTTAATTCCTTAACCTGTAAATTACAGCTGATATACATTGCTAAGAAGTTTCTTTTCACTGAATGTGATAAACGAAGATCTCATCCTCTGAAGACTGGTTATGAGCCCATAAAAATCTATCTCTTTTCCTAATAAATTCTAATTTCATTTCACCTCTTTCTATCATCATAAATAAAGTGTTTTACGTCAAAAACTCGTCAATAAAGCTATTTGCTATACAAATTGCAAATAATTAAAAGGTAGTGTTGCCCTGTTGGCTTTGCAAATATTTCCTGTTAACCACAATTTAATGAATGCATACTGTATTTATCTTGCTAATTCTTCATATGTTGGGGATAAAGTGTTTTGAGTTATAAGTTGCAAATACCTCAAAAGGTGGTTTTGCACCATTTTTTCATTGCAAACAGTTCTTGATAACCAAAAGTGAATGAATACTGTATTTATCTCGTAGATTCTTCCTTTATCCTAAACAGAGTGTTTTACCATATTAATTGTTAATCAGTAATAAGCATTGCAACTTTTGTGGTTGCCCACAATTTAAGGAATACATACAGTACTGTATTTGTCTTGCTTATTCTTCATTTATTGTGAATATAGTGTTTTCCTTTAAAACCAGTAAAGAATTACTGGTTTTGTATGGTATTATGGTAGCATAAATATTTCTGGTTAGCTGTGAATAACCAATATATTTTTATCCAGTTGAATGACATTGGAAACTCATTATATGTGTGCTCATGCTTTCAGTTTCCCATTATAAACAGTGTGTCATTTCTGTTTCTGAAATTGCAGTGTCCTGTATTCTACTCTGCCTGTGTGACAGAGGTAATCATCGAGTTGAGGCCAAAGTCTTGGCATACGTCCGTGGTGCCGGGAAACGAAATCGTGCTCACCACCTTCGGGATTCGAGGCAGCATTTCATAAAATTTAATTTGAGAAATTTAATTCAATTCTTTTAATGTCATTGTATTTCCAAAATTAAAAGAAAGTTGAATTCTGAGTTTCATTTAACCGACTAATGGTAAAAAGAGATGGGGTGTTCAAGTACAAATATCTGTCCTGTCTGTTTGTGAGCTCTTAACCGAGCTCGGTACTTTGAGTCCCCTTATTAAAACAGAATCTTAGCAACACTCAACCATCCTTAACCCCTATATTCAGCAAGTCTGATATTTCTCTGACAATATGAAACCAAAAACTTTTACCCTTCACAAACTGAATTTACATATACTTTTATTTAGTGTAATCTCTCACTTATTTAGTTTTTTAAGCACCTTCTAAAGTATCTTACATTTTGTGTGCATCTGTGGACCATTTTGTTATCAACATATTTATAGCACCAGTGCTTTGCAAAGCTTATTGCATGATATGCTGACGGTTTTCAGCTGCTTAGTTGATGCCAAACATCAATCTTCATACCTAAGTAGACCTATCTGTGATACAAAGGTAATGATTTTTCTACTTTGGTCATTCAGATCAATTTGATTGTAAGAAGATTTGATATCAAGCAATACCTCATCTACAGTGGGTATTGGATGTCTTAATTGGTCAATAGACCTATTTGCTTGCCTCAAGTCAACACATGCAAACACAATATTCACTGGGTTAGGAAATTATAACCAGTGAACTTACCCAGGGTGTGGGACAATTAACCACTTCAATTACATCCTTCTCTTGCAGTTCTTTAAATCTCTTTTCGACTTTTCCTCTCAAGGCAGAATATATCTCCGCTTAATGGGTAATGCAATAGGTTTAACACACTTATGAACATGAAGTTCTAATTGAAGATTCTTCAGCTTAGCTAATCCGTCACAACATTTAAAAAAATTATTCTGAATTTCAGAATTTAAAACATTGTTAACACTCAATTCTATTTTCAACATACCAAATTGACTGGAGGATATAAAATTCAGAATGAATATTTCCTTTAGGCCTAGCCTATCTTTATTGTGAAATTTTCCTAACATGTCTAAAGGATCTGCTAAGCCATATCTATAAATGGGCTTTTCAACCTTTGTTGCACTAACACAATTAATATTTTTACTTTTCATATAATTCCAAGTACCTTCATCAATTATATTGATACTGGTCCTAAGTCAGTCATCATTTTAATTTGAACACCACCCATAGTAAAAGCACAATCATGGTTACCACAAAAGTTACTAATGGAATTAGAGGAATCAAGCTCACCCAGTTCAATGAAACTGATATTTTCCTTTTTTCTTTTCTGGGAATTAGGCCTATCTGCCCATTGCTCTTCTCTGGGTTTTGAACACTGCTGCAAATTTATTCCATTCTGTACTTTTGCACATCTATCTCCGTGCAGGATAACAGGCATCTTTACTAAAATGACCTTTTTGACCACAGCTGTAACACTTTTCCTGATGATACCAAATATTTGTTCTAACCACAAGGCCTAGGTTTACTTTTCTTACTGGAAACTTTGAAATAATATAGACTATAAACCTCATTAACATTAATAATGGCCACTGACTTCTATCAGTTTGCCTGTCTTCCACACATTACCCCCAGTCTAATGGCAGAGCTGAAGAAACAGCCAAGTCAGCTAAGAGAATTCTTCACTTGAACACAAGCACTAATGGCAACTTGGACACAGACAAGATGTCCCAGGCTTTACTTCAGTACCTAAACACGCCTTGCAAGGCATGTGCAAGCTCTCTGCACGATTAGCAACGGGATGAAAATTCAGATTTGGCGCTCCTACAGCAACACAAAAATACAAAGTCAATAGATACTGCCATAATACTCTCCATCAGCAAGAACTTCAAATGGCCCTCACTGCGGACATACCTCTGTTCCCCCCAGGACAAGTCTTATGCCAGCTAGATCCTCTGTTTATTATTGTCGATATTATGTTATTTACTTTTTATCAGTGCTTATGATATTTTGAGTATCATCTGCAGCATTTCTTATTAACACTATTATTATTTTGTATTGAGTTCTCAGATTATTATATATTTGTATATGCATAATCTTGGGCAGGAGATGAAGGGTTGCATTTCCTGTATGATACATTTTCCCAAATATATTTCCTCATGCTTTCTGTACTTTCCTGTGAGTACTCACATATAACCTGTCTAGTAATAAAGTTGTGTTTATTAAGAATATTACTCATCCACATTAATGAAGTAACCACCGATTAAAGTCTAAAAACACCTATTTAAATTTATAGAAGCTCCATGACTTACTCCAAGAAGCTATTGACTAAACAAGTTTGTGATACGACGCCAAAGGTATGTCATGTCTAAGATGTATTGCGCATTCTTAACAAACCCTTAACCCATTTCACAAGTAGTATCTTCTCATCACAGTGGCAACCTTCCATTACATTTGGTGACTTCCTACATGCATTTCTCAAAAAGTCTCATTTATTTGATATACTCTCTCTGCCTCTCTTCTTTTACATAGGTATCAATTTCTTGTCCGTCTATTATTTTTCCAAAATTTATACTTTTCGCCTCCTTCACCTATTCAAATTTGTCTCGTGCCAATGGCACAACCTTCAATCTCCTTAAATCTTTCTTCATGCAAGCTATGCGGAGCCTCATGGACTATACTTGTCCCACCCTTTGCCTCCTAGTGGGTCAACATCGAGGTCATCCAGGAAAATGTTATGCGGACCATACTAGGAGCCCATGTGTCTTTTTTTTTATGTGTATGACACCGGGTGAGGCAAAAACTGCCCTCATCAATAAATGCCCGAGCACGAGAAAGCACCAAGAATAAGGGAAAGAAAAAGCTTAAGGACTACTCAGAGATGAGGTAATGTTACACAAAGGAAAACGACAGACAGAAAAATAGTCAAAGTGCAGAGGACCTAGAGATATGGAGGATTAGGCCCTGAGATGACAATAGCTCTGAGTTTTGAAGGATGATAGGCCATAAGAATTAGGAAAGACAGAAGGAGGAAGAGTTCCAGAGTCTGGAGGTAGATGGGAAGAAGTATTTGCAGCACTGACCAGTCCATGAGCTACAAATCTCCGCACAGTACTTGTAAGATGAGGCCGCTTGGCGAGTGTTAGCGGCTTTGGCAGTGGGGGAGGGATGCGACTCGCCAACTCATCAGAGCAGTGATGGAAGTGGTAGTGATAGAAAAGAGAAAGGGAAGATAAATTTTAGCAAAAACAGAGATAATCCAGACTAAAAGTAATAGAAATATCATTAATAAGTTTGACTGCCTTAGATTCAACCCTATCAAGGACATAAGTATAAGAGGAAGCACCCCAGATGTGTGAGCAGTATTCTAAGCAGGAACAGATAAGACCTCTATAGATTTTAAGGAACTGTAAAGAGGAAAAGCAATACCAAAAGCAAAAAGAGATCCCCCAATTTTTTAGATGAAGATTTAGAAATTTGAATTATACGATTCCTCCAATACATATTAGAGGCTATATGGATTCCTAATATGTTGATAGATTTAAGAGGGTAAATTTTTTTAGCTTTGAAGACAATAGGGTTATCAGAAGGAGAAGAAGATAAAGAGATAGCCAGTAACTGTATCTTGGAGGCATTGAATTTAACTAAGTTTTGAGTGCCCCACTCAGATACAATGCAAATTGGAGTTGAGAGAAAGAGAAACAGTGATGCAAGACTGATTACGAGTTGCAGATGAAGGTTGTGAAGAAGAGGCAGAGGAGAAGTGAAGGGTAGAATCATCAGCAAAGGCATGAAGAAGAGAGGAAAATGGGGAATGTAGAAGATCATTAATGAAACAAAGGAACAGAGTAAGTGAAAGAACAGAGACCTGTGGAACACCACTGGTAACAGAGAAAATGCTAGACGTCGCACCATCATTAACTACAGATATATAACAGTCAGAAAGAAAACTGGATATCAGAGAACAGAAAGAAGGGGTAAAGCTATAGGCCAGTAGTTTGTCAACAGAGCCTTGTGCCAGACTTTGTCAAAAGCCTTAGAGATACCAAGGGCAATGACAAAGGATTCTCCATAGTTCCTCAGAGAAGATGACCATACATGAGTAAGATAAGACATGAAGTCACCAGTGGATTTTGCCTTGTAGGAGCCTCACTGGTGATCGGAGATAAGGGTGTTAGATTTAAGGTGTTCCAAGAAGTAAGCATTGAGCAAAGTTTTGAAAGCTTTAGCAACAGAGGAGGTTAGGGCAATAGGTCGGTACTTTAAAGGAATAGAGTGGTTACCCTTCTTAGGAACAGATTTCTAAGATGAAGGATAGATACTGGTTGACAGAATGAGGCAAAAAAGACGGCAAAGCACGGGAGCCAGTTCATCTGCAAACTCCTTAAAGAACCTTGCAGGGATACCATTGCAACCAGATCCCTTGTTTGTCATTAGCGAGCAGAGAAACTTATGAACTTTGCATGAAGAAAGGATAAGGGAGGGCATAGGGTTAGGGAGGGGTACAGTTTGAGGGATACGTGTGCTGGAATGGCTCACAGAAGAGTTGGCAGATAAATTAGAGCTAAACAGAGTAGCTTTGTCAGTAGAAGAGCAAGCTATAGAACCATCACAACAAATGAGAGGGGGAAAACTTGAGTTACAGAAGTTTTTGGAGACGTGTTTGGCTATGGTCCAGAAGCATTTGTAAGTGGTAGAGGAAGTAAGGTTATCAACTTTCCTTCTTATAAAGGAAGCCTTGTACCAGCTACAATAAAAGCAGAGCGAGTTAAATTGGAAGGAGAGGCTTGGTAAGATCGGTGTGCCCGATTTCTAGGTTTAGTTGTAGAGAATGCTTTTGTAGAAGAGCCAATGTACACCTCCATTCCCGAGGTCATGATATCAGCAACTTTTAGGGCTATCTGATCAGGGTTGCAGAACCGAAAGCAGTAGTCATCACATGAGAAGTCAAAGATGAAGTTAAGCAAATTTTCATGTTGATTACGCTCAAAGTGCTAAAAGGTGGCTCTGAGTAGTAGGGATTGATGGAGGGGGAGCGGAAATGGAAGAGATTTAGAACATGGACTGATCAGATTTGCCAAGAGGGGAAAGCCCAGAATAAGAATAGTTTAAAGGGTTTGAAGTAAGAAATAGGTCAAGAGTATTTGCTACATGTTCATGACAATCAGGAACATGAGTAAAATGTTTGATAATTTGCTCCAGATTGTGAGTAATCGAGATATCGAGGTCCTCACTTCCTCCCGCATCAGTGTGAGAAGAATTAAGCCACTCACAGTAGTGTACATTGAAGTCTCCACTGTAGAGAACTTTGGCATGTGGGTGAGAAGATAGCAAGGACTCATGGCACGAGGACAGATATTCAAAGAAATACACAAACACGGTGGAGTTTGGAGAACAGTAGCAGAAGCAAAGGAAAATAGTGGTAGTGGTGAGATAGATTTTTAGCCAGAGAACATCAAATTCAGGAGGTTCAAGATCCATGAGCCTCACAATAGGAGTGTTAGTGTTGCAGTAGGCACAGACCCGACCTTTGGAACAAGAATGAGTATACAGATTATTAAGAGAGATTTGAAAAGGGTTAGTGGAAGCATGTATACACAGCTGGGTTTCAGATAGGAGTAGGAGGTTAGGGAGAAAGGTACTCAAGTGCTGTTCCACAGACAAAAGATCAGACTTCAACCCACGAATGTTAGAATAGTGAAGAGAGAAAGAAGCAGATCTATTGGGAGGTGCAAGGTTAAGGGTAGAACCATTACTACCACCAGGCGTGTCTGCCCTCAAGCTAATAGTCGAGTCAACAAGATCCCCAGGGATTGTTTACATCCCTCTATGCCAGGTACTGGGGGCCATAAGCTGTTGATCTTCCATAAATAATAGCAAATATGAGGAAAAAATTGAGCAAAAAGTGACAGATGCAGGGAGTGTTGTTACTTGTCAAATGTAATGGAACAGAAAGAGATGTGTAATGAATATGCCAGAATTTTCAGTGTAGATATAGGCATGAGGAAAGAATCATCCTGATGGAAGACTCAACCCAGAACTGTCTGGACCAATCTTAGTTGTATCGTAATACCTTCAGTTGTAGTCTTCCAACGGGCGACTGGTGCCATGGCCAACCTACTAATCATAAATAGAAAGCCTATTGATTGACTCTAATCTATTGCCACTTAAACATAGATCCTTACAAAGAATGACCCTCAAAGTGGCCAATACCACCACGGCACAACATATTGCTAACTTCAAAATAGCCCTCAGTCAACACCAGAACCTCCCCAAAGGACCTGGGGAGCCAAGGTCTGTTCTAAACTGCAAGCTTAAGGTATCAAAGGAGGGCATCCTATCCAAGAACCTGGACACTCCACACCCTAACTACTGATGCCCTACTCCATGGAATGACTAACCGCTTGACATAAAGATCAAATTTCCTGACAACCCTAAGAGCTCAGTTAAGCTGCTTGCCTGGAGCAGGCACAAACCCCGAATAACCTACGCAGATGGCTCACATAATCAAGAAACTGCATCCTCATCTGACGCCTTCATCACAGAAGAACATGTAGAATCTTGGAGATTGTCAAACTCCTGCTCCTCACTACAAACTGAGTGGTTGCCATCGCCAATGCCCTTAGCTACTTCACTTGACAAGGAACTGACAATGCCCTCATTCTCACTGACTCCAAAGGTGACTTACAGGCCTTTAAGAAGGCACATCCCAGAGACAAAGTGAGAATCATCACTAACATCCTTCACCTCTACCAAAAGGCTATCAGCATTGGCAAAGCTGTCAAGCTTGTTTTGAATACTAAGCCACATCAGCATCAAAGGAAATAAAGAATCCAACCAAGCAGCCAAACTAGACTCTCTCCAGGCAGAGATTCGAGTATCGCTGCCCACCGCAACCTTCCAGATAAAGGCCATGGCCACTAGGATACTCTTCAATCTTCAGCTAGCGAGACACAACCTGTGCACGGACACCAACCTCCAACACGTCACCCATGCCAGGAACTTCCACAGAATAATAGCAGTCAACATCTATTGACTGAGGGTCAGATACAAGGGCACATGGCAAATATTCGAAAATGTCGTTTATGAGGGCACTTTTTGCCAGGAAGCTATGCCGCAACCAATCCTCCACTACATCCACGAATGTGAAGTCTTCTCTGAAATATGACAGGTAACTAGAGCCCTGGTAACTTCTAGCATTGATCCAATTGCCCCTCAAGCTTCTAGCACCATAATAGGAGCAGCAATGAACCATATGGACAGCCTACAGAGCATTTTTAGCCAGTACCCACCACTCAGATAAGCAAGCAACAGCACATAGACATGGCAAAGAGCAAAACAGGTTGAGAACAATTCTCTCAACCCCTCCAGCATGAGGTCAACACTCGCTGGTGTGGTTCCAAAAAGGAAGCCTTGTCCCTTGCTGGCCATCAGCAAACTATTTTCCTTCCTAAATTTTGTTCATTCATTTATTTTTAATTTTTTATATTCTTAAGTTTGTTTTTTGTCTTTTCTATCTCCCCATTTACCTTTCCTTCTTGGTGGTGCTCCAGGGGTTAAAAGTATTCAGAGAGCATCATCAACTCTCCCTTCTTCGCCACTATCCTCTTCCCTTCAAATCAAGGCATCCAACTAACAATATAAGAAGACTACTAATCCCGCTTTGAACAACTTGAAGTTTTTCTTATTTTTTTAAGAATTGCTCCAGTTCCCAATCAACTCACCTACTGGATGGATACCTACAACAAAGCGTCTCACATCTCCATTGCCCTCTTACTTTCGTAATGAAAACATTAGCATCGATAATTGCTTTTCTGGTGAATGGTATGCAACAGCTAAGTATCGTCTTATATTCCTGACAAAAGATCTCGTACATCACCAATACAGATTTGCTATTAAAAATAGTCCTCCAGTCAATACCTATGAAACTTTATCATTTCTCTTGACTTCTTCCTTTGGATACTTCTTTCTCATTTTTTTTCATGTTCCCTCGACATACTGTCAGTTAATACTTTGTCATTGAAATATGTTTCCTTGTAAATAAACTTGCAATATTGCCCTGAATGAAATCTCTTCTCTGTGTGGATCAGTCCAACTATTATGTTTCCATATTATAGCAATAAAAATTCACAACTTACAGCTTGAGGTATTGCTTCCTAGAAATTACTTAAAGGCTTAATTTTTTATAAAATGCTAAATGTTATTTATTATTCAATCAATCAATCAGAGCTTGTCACCAACTACTGCATTCATCATAGATTGTACCAATACGCAACAGCAGGAGGGTCTGCCCCTCTCATTTCTGGTTCTTTATTTATTTAATTTTAGTTTTTTCCTCCCAAATCCTCCCATTCCATCTCTACCCCTTTAAGTGATGGCACCGTCACTGATTTCCTCCACCTTTCATATCCAATCCTGATGATGATGATCTCATACAATAATATGAAACCAAATCTTTACTAAACTAATCTACCACTAAAAACTTTAAATTTAACCAAGCTAATACACTCTATTTTCAAACAGGGCTGGCATATATATATATATATATATATATATATATATATATATATATATATATATATATATATATATATATATATATATATATATATATATATATATATATATATATATATATATATATATATATATATATATATATATATATATATATATATATATATATATATATATATATATATATATATATATATATATATATATATATATATATATATATATATATATATATATATATATATATATATATATATATATATATATAAATATATATATATATATATATATATATATATATATATATATATATATATATATATATATATATATATATATATATATATATATATATATATATATATATATATATATATATATATATATATATATATATATATATATATATATATATATATATATAGTATATATATATATATATATATATAATATATATATATATATATATATATATATATATATATATATATATATATATATATATATATATATATATATATATATATATATATATATATATATATATATATATATAATTGTGCCTGGGTTGGAAAAAGCCCTATGCTCCTAAGTCCCAGTCTCCTGGTCGGTTTTATTTTTATACTCAAAGATACTTATCATAATTGTCCTTAAAACTATGAATGTGGTTAGCATTAACTACTTCCTCGTTTAGCGAAATCCAATCATCAAATATTCTTACACTAAAAAGATGCTTCCTTACAACCTGCAAGGAAGTTTTCTACAAAGCTTCAAAATAAGACCTCTAGTTATAAAGCCAGCCATATCAAATTAGCGAACCCTATTCACTCTGTCAAAACCATAAAGGAATTTATATTCCTCACCATATCACCCTCATTCTCCTAGCATCGAGTGATGGGAAGTCTATATTTCTCAGCCCCTCCTCATAACTGAGATGCTTTATCTGGCATCAGTTACATAGCATGTCTTTGAAGTTTTCCAGCTTATTAATGTACTTATTCAAGTTTTGATTCCAAAAGGGAGCTGCATATTCAAGCATTGTCCTCTCATATCTTACATGAATATTTCTGAACAAGTACTAATCCATGTGTCTGAAGGCTACCATTGCATTTGCTAAGAAAAAAATATGCAACCCTTACTATGCCACTGATGTGCATTTCCGGAGATGAATCTGCCAATATGCTTACTCCTAGATCTCTCTCATTCTCTGTCTCTTGAAGCTCTGCACCTGCTATCTAGTATCCGAACTTGGTCCTTCTTGCAATTATACCCATTGTAATCACCTTATATTCAGAAGTATTGAGTTTCATTAGCCTCTTTTCTGACCATTTATGCAGACTACTTAGATCTTCCTGAAGTTTTCTGACATCGTTTTTATGTTATACTATCTACACAATTTTTGGATCATCTGCAAATATATTAAAAATTAATTTACAGATTCTGGTAGATTATTTACATATACAAGAGAAATAAGTGTCACTAAAACTAAACCCTGTGGAATCTCACAACTAACATTTCTCCAGTCAGACACTGAGTGTCTTATTCTATTCCTCTGCTCCCTACCTTCTAAGTAAGGGTTTATCCGTTCCTAGAGATTTCCACATATTCTTTCCATTACTTGTTCCGGTTTTACGTCGCGGACTCCCCTTTCAACCAAGGGCTAGGACGGTTGCCTTCTTGCGAAGGACTTGTTTTGGCAGATGTAATCGTTACCCTGAGTGCATGCCCTTGCTAATCTCAGACCCTGACGGGGCACGTAGCCTCGACCTGACGCCTCAGAGTCGCGGACGCTACCGCTTGAGCAACAGTGACTACCTACTTGCAGCTTCTTAATAAATCTCCCATGTGGGACCGTATTAATTGCTTTCTGAAAAGAACATACAATCTACCAAACCCTCACTTTCTTGTAAAAGCTTCTTTCCTCATCATTTAATTCTAATAAGTTTGTTACTGTAGATCCATCTGCCTTCTCTGAAGCCATGTTGTCTCACTGACAAGAAGTTGAAGAATTAAATTTCAAGTGAAGAGAGATGTGTCTTCTTTGTACTTTCTCCATAACTTTGCAATCTATGCTGGACAAGGAGACAGATCTATTGTTTAGAGCTGTGTCTCTCCTTCCCTTTCTTAAGATAGGTATCATGTTCGCTTGTTTCCAATATCTTGGAATCTCCCCAGATTCCAGCAACTTTTCAAATATGATGCATAGTGCCATAGCGCACTTCTTAAGCACAGAAAGGGATGCTGACCAATTATCTCTCTCCTCTGGAAGCTGAGGAGTAAGAGTATTTTCTACTGCAAATACCGACTAAAATTCCTTATTCAGTTCTTCACAGAGGTCTTCATCTGTCTCAATGATGCCATATTTAACTTTTTAATTTGTTCTTTGACCCTCTGACAAAGCTGTAGAAAAGCTTGGGATTTTCTTTAACATTCTTGGTAATATCTTCTCATAATCCCACTTCAATTTTGTTACATTACTTAAGTAATCATTTCTTACCCACTTGCATGTCTAGCAGACATATATACTTTTTCCTTCTATACCTATTCAAGAATTTGTCTCTCCTCTCCTTAGCTCTCTTGCATTCATTATTGAACATTTATCTCTAGCATTATTAACGCCTATATTGGTGATGGTCATAAACCTTTAGACTTTGTTAATTTCTTCATGAATTCTATATAACTGCTATTATAATGCTCTCTAAACTAGTACTATGTGAGCAACAAGAGATTCCTTGAACTCACTTTCTACAGTAAAGTTTACTTTTCCAAACTGAAAGCTTTCACTTATAAGCAATGCTATCCCTTCAAAGTCCTCTCATATCTTTTAACCTTCATTATTCTGCGACACTGTTTATGTCTTCCTTTAACATAGTCTATGTAACCACTACTATATCTGCCAAACTGCTGTAAATTATATCCTATAATTCAACTGCCTTAACTGGTACCCCATCAGCATTTGTATACAGCAATCATAATGAAACTGCATCCCCTAATTTCCTAGCAATATCTTATTTATCACCTCGTTGGCTGGAAGAACACTAAAGCAAAAAAAAAAAAAATGTTTTCATTTCTTCCCTTGTTTAACTTTTTAGCTTCTTGTAGCAAGTTTTTGAAGATTTCAATCTCTTCCTGTATTCTATATAGTCTAGTGAACACTGTTATAATTTCCTGAAGGTAATTTAAGAACTTGCCCTCATTAATAATTTAATGCATGTGTTCTCTGTCTCAAAGCTTACCTTCTATATTCTTACTTTTCTTTCCCTTGAGAACTTACCAGTTCAGTGGGTGCTTAAAATATTCTCTGGACCACATACTACTTCAAGTTCCCTGTCAGGTCTAAAACCCTTAATTAATTATGTTCATATCTCCCATGCCATGTTGACTCTTGGGATTCACTTCACCCAGAGATTATCACTGGCTTCTCTTTATCAAGTGCCTGTTTGATCAGTGGATTCGTCCTTTCAATCACAACATCTTACTGTCTTTCTATTACTGGGCCTTTGTAGTCAACTCTAATTACATTTTCCAGTACCACCTCCCTTACTGTTTCTTTTGCTACCACATTTTTCTTCACTGCATCTGCAAAAGACCTTGTAATGCTCTCATGATCCACATTCAGCTCCTGAAAAAATTTTCTAAACTGTTTGATTTTTCCCTTTATCTAGACATTCCAAGCTGCAATCTCATTGCTCTCAGAAGAGAGCTGTACTAGCATTTAATTCATTTAGGTTACCACTCAACTGTTTGTTATTATCCTCATGCTTAGAAATTCTAACCTCTAATTCTTTCTTTCCCCTTTCAGTTTTATTAGCCTTTTAGCTCCTTTCTCTTTTTCCCTTGTGCCTTAATACTCTCCTCTAAATTTCTTATAATCTCTTTTAGTGTGTCATTTCCTTTTACCTTATTCTCAAAATTCTCTTGCATTTCTCTACTCATTTTCAGGATTTTATCATTCAGACCTGATGCAAAGCTCAAGACCCCATGAAGATTTGCTTCAGTTTCCTAGAAGCTTTTTTTTTTTTTTTATTCAGATAACTGTACATGGGGACATGTGCACATGGGCACTCCCAGTCATATTGCAGTTGATAACATTACAATCTATGTGGTTATGTATAAATAACATACTAATAGAATTTGCAATTAATTTTAAATATCATAGCAAGTAATTAATAATAAAATATAGTGTAATAATTGAAGAGTACTTGAAGAGTAATCATTGTGACAATATTTTCAATAGCCCTTGTTGAGTGCTATCATTTAAGT
Organism: Halocaridina rubra; assembly: GCA_037179515.1. Taxonomy (NCBI): domain Eukaryota; kingdom Metazoa; phylum Arthropoda; class Malacostraca; order Decapoda; family Atyidae; genus Halocaridina; species Halocaridina rubra. Next base: position 18,617 of record JAXCGZ010001943.1, on the reverse strand, counting down.
TGCATTTCACTTTTCAACAGTACTACTGAAGACAATTTGAAGCAGATATAGAATAACAATTTTCAGGTTAGAATAATAAGTAGGTACATACATATATATATATATACACACACATACATACACACACACACACATATATATATATATATATATATATATATATATATATATATATATATATATATATATATATATATATATATATATATATATGCATGCATTAATTAGATGAGCAATAGAAACACCACTGGGGCTTCATAGCCATACATATCAATAATAATCCTTTATTCCAATGTACATTGGGTATTTAAATAAGATACATATATATTCCAGATAGACATCTGTGGTGTACGATATAGACATACTAAAACAAGCAAATCATAAAGATGAGTGTACCATTAAAATTTACAAGTAAAATCTTCCTTTAAGAGCAACTTCTTAAGATTATATTTAAAAGTATACACTGAACCAGCATTTTTTAGTTCTCTGGGAAGCTGATTATATAAATGAGGTCCACGAATGTTTATATCTCTTGAGCCAATATCAGTTTTAGACCTTCGTACTAATAAATCTTCCCCTTGACGGGTAGTTAACCCGGTAACTGAGCTTACTGTAGAAAAATTATACAAGCAATCAGGAATATTGTTTCTTAGTATATTAAAAACAAAGGTACATATATCAAAAACATATTTATCTCTAATCTTTATCCATTCTAGATCTTTTAAAACAGGAGAGATGTGCTCGTATTTTCTTACATTGCCAACAGCCACTCGTGCTGCAAAGTTTTGTAACTTTTGTATTCTTTGTAATTGAGTCTTATTTGTACATCCCCAAACTTTGAGACAGTAATTAATTAAACTCATAGCTAAGGACTGGACAATTATTATACGAGTTGATGTTTCAAATGAGTCTTTTACCCTATTTAGATATATTAGAGTACCCATTACTTTTTTATAAATTTCATCTATATGCATTTCAAAATTCATGTAACGGTCAAAATAGACACCTAGGTTCTTTACCGAGTTCATTGGCTTAATGATATTACCGTTAAAATTTATATGAAGATTGTCATCAACTTCTGATAATAATTGTCTGGATCCGATAAGAATAGATTGGGTTTTAGTTTCATTAAGTAACAGACCATTTTTTAGAAAGTAACGTTTAGCCATATACAAAATTTCTTCTGCTCTACGAATAATATTTTCTAAATCATTAATTTCTCCTTCAATTAAGATTTGAGTATCGTCAGCATATTGAATGACATAACAGTTAGGTAAATATTTTACTAGATCATTTACATATATTAGAAAAAGTATGGGTCCTAGGATCGATCCCTGAGGGACCCCAAACAATACCTTCTTGCGACTTGAGACTACATCTTTTATTCTGACTGACTGGTAGCGGTTTTTTAAATAGTTCTCGAACCAGCTTGGGTCAATGTTCATTTTTTTGCATTTTTCTAATAGAGTGGTATGGTGTACACTATCAAAAGCTTTAGAAAGATCGAGTAGTAGTAGCAATGATATTTTCTTATTATCTATATTTTTGTATATTTCATCTGATATTTTCAATAAGGCAGTTTCAGTTGATAATTTTGGCCTGAAACCGTGTTGACTTTTTGCAATAAGTTTATTTTTTTCAAGAAACTCACTTAACTGATTTGCAACAATCTTTTCAAGTATCTTTGATAAAATTGGTAGTAAAGAGATTGGTCTATAGTTAGAGACGTCGTCAGGATTTCCATTTTTAAAACCAGGAATTACATGGGGAGTTTTCCATAAATCTGGGTAGATATTGGTAACTATGGAAGTATTGATTATTACCGTCAGATAATAAGCTATTACAAATAATGAATCTCTAATAAAACGGAAACAAATTCCATCTGATCCATATGCATTAGAGTCTTTCAGATTTTTTATTACTAAGATTACTGTATTACAATCTACTGTAGTAGGGTTAAAGACATCATTACTTCTATTGAATGCACTATGTTCTTGAACATTATTATTATTATTACTACCATCATCACTATTATCATTACCATTACTACCACCATCATTATTATTTACACCATTATGAACATTTCTATTATTATTACTACTACCATCATCATTATTATTATTATTACCACCATTACTATTATTGATTTCATTTATTATTTCTTTTTTTGTTTTTTCAAAGGTTTTTTTCCCCACTTCAGCGAAAAAATTATTGAACTCTTCTGCTTTAGCACTTACATCTACCTCATCGGGTATAATTGATATGTTACTACTTTTATTACAGTTATTGGAAAGCATGGTTTTAGCAATTTTCCATGTATCAGAGATATTGCCTTTAGCGTTTTGAAATTCATTTTTGTAATACTGTTTCTTACTGTTACTTAATAAGAGAGAGAGAGAGAGAGAGAGAGAGAGAGAGGTGAGAGTTTGTGGTATTCATTTCAGCAAAAGGAGTTATTCATCCTTACTACAGATAAAGACACATCCATGCATACTCATACACATCATTGTCATCTGAGGGTAACACAGCAGAGGAAAGTGCATGGACTTAATTGCATATATGTACACATATAAACCTGAACATGCATACATACATACACATAAACACAGTGCCATATAATGGAAGATAAATTTGGAAGGAAAAGAAAGAGAAAGACTGAAAGCCTTTCCCCTTCTCCACCCTTCAAATTATGTACGTGAGAGAGAATTACGTCAATTAATCCATTATCACTATTATCACAACCATTGCTACCACCATCATGATTATTATTATCATCATTATTATTATTATTATCATTATTATTATTATTATCATTATTATTATTACTATTATTATTATTATTATTATTATTATTATTATTATTATTATTATTATTATTATTATTATTATTATTATTATTATTATTATTATTATTATTATTATTATTATTATTATTATTACCATCATCATTACTACAGCTTTTGTATATAGATAGAGTTATGAATCAAAAGTAGTAATTATTGATACATATAGACATGCACATACATATACATATACACATATACATACATATATACATATAAATACATATACTCATACATATACATATACACATACATGTACACATGTACACACATATACATACATATGAGCTCTTGAGGGAGGGGGTTAGAATACTTCCTCCATGTTCCCCTGCGTGTCGTAAGAGTAGACTAAGTGGGGCAGAGCGAAGGGAATGAAAGATCCCCTGGGGATCCTCTACTACCCCTCTCCCAACCATTGGATTGGGAGGGTTAGAGACAGAGATGGCCTCATCTTGGAGTTTGTGTCTCACAGAAGTAATGAAATTTTCATTTAGCCTCACACAGAGTTCTTTTATCTTCTTATCAATACTAATTCAATATGTTGAACCATTTTCCCGGTAACACGCACCCTAACTTAAAATTGGACTTTGGTAATAACAAAAACCACATTAAGAAAAGCTTGAACTTGCAACCGAGGAAAAACACTTAATGATAGTGACACACCTGCTTATGTTATAATTTATTCTTAATTGTTATATTAATCTTTTCAGAATATAAAATGATTAGCTAAACTTTAACTAAGATATGCAATCTCAGGATCAACTTAATTACAAGTAAGCTATAAAAAGCTAGCTTATTTTCCACAAAAAAATTATGAAATGAGAAAAAAGACAAAGCTACTTGACACCTCAACTCAACAGATATTATAAGCTTAGTTTTTATTTTTTAATTATATCTTCAACACTAAAGAAACCATAATGGGAAGGATATTTTATTTAGCAAGATATGGAACCACAGAATCAAGTTCATCACAAGTATTAGAAACTCCCCCAACATACACATAAAATGAGGTAATTCGATGATGTCGATGGCGACACCTCTTCTACTGCTTTCCTTCTCGATTGCTGTCTTATTTCCCCTCCAAATTTCAGCATAGAATTTCTTTTAGATTTTCAGCATTGTCCAGCTAACTATGCAAAAATTGTCTACACACAAAAATCTGCAGACTCTCATTTATTGCATGATTGGTTGATTGTTTTCTTATTTTGTTAGTTGATTTAATAACACAAGTAAAATTCAGATGACTGTGGTAGCATCTGTTCTAATTCCCACTTCCTTGTGCTTACGGAAAAGAGCCTTATGCTCGTAACTCGCCATCTCCTGTTTGGTTCCTTTATTATATTCCATGATACTTATCACAGCTGCCCTTAAAGCTATGAATTGACAACCTCTTCCCTCAACTAATCTTACACTAAAAACGTACGTACTTACATATTGCAAGAAAGTTTTCTTCTGAAGCTTCATTCTATGACATCTAAGTTCTAGAGCCAGCCATATCAATATATCGATCCTTAACCACTCTGTCAAAACCATGAAGGATTTTATAACTGTCGAGTCATAATAATTTCATATCCCTCAACCTCTCCTTATGACTACGATTGTGTTTTCTGGCACCACATGGTAGCACTTTTTCCAGCTTATTTATATGCTCTTTCAAGTGTTGATTCCAAAGGGATACTCCATATTCAAGCTTTGATCTCACATAACTTGCATAAATATTTCTGAACAATTCCATACATTTGCTAAGAGAGGATATGCAGCTGATACTATGCCATTTATATGCATTTCTGGAGACAAGTCTGCCAGTGTGTTTCCTCCTAGATCTCTCTCATTCTCTATCTCTTGAACTTCTGCATTTACTATTGAGCACTCAAGCTAATGCCTCCTTGCACTCGTACCCATTCTCATCACCTTACATTTTGAAGAAATGAATTTCATTCGCCACTTTTATGACCACTCATGCAGACTAATAAGATCCTCTTGCAGTTTTCTCCACACTATTCTCGTCTTTTAGTTTCTGAATAATCTTTGCATCACCTGCAAGCTTATTCAGTATGTGTGTGTGAGTGTTTGTATGTGCTTGTGTGTGTGTGTGAGTTTGTTTCAGATGTTAAATTTCTTCACTATGTAAGTTAAGCTTCTTAAGGTCGAGAATGCTATGGTCAAACTGACCTGCAGTAGTGGAAAAGAGGAGAGGCGTGGAGTGATTGCTACAGACATTTTTGGAGTGGTTTTTATTCATAGATGGATATTCTTGATAGACGGATATGTATCCACCCATGCTTTTCATCCTCATTCGATAGACAAAATCCAAAAGGTAGAGGCAGTTTTCCCTGGTGACAGTTTCCGCTTCGATGACCACAATATAAGTGAATAGACTCGGAAGGTGACGTGAGCTTCTCTTGAAGAAGGAAATCTTCTTTAGACCTAAGTCGTCGCAAATGTTGAAATAAATGTACAAGGCACCAGACCATTCTCTCCAGTGGTTCTCTACCTGTTGAAAAGAGAGAGAGAGAGAGAGAGAGAGAGAGAGAGGAGAGAGAGAGAGAGAGAGAGAGAGAGAGAGAGAGAGAGAGAGAGAGAGAGAGAGAGAGAGAGAGAGAGAGAGAGAGAGAGAGAGAGAGAGAGAGAGAGAGAGAGAGAGAGAGAGAGAGAGAGAGAGAGAGAGAGAGAGAGAGAGGAGAAGATTAAGTGATATGCAAGCTCAATATGAAACACCTCAAATTTCTTTGTTATTTCTTTTTATTAAAAACGACATTAACTCTAAGCTTTTAGTTTGTGCTAGATTATTGACAATGAATTTATTTCATTCCCATAAGAATTCTAGACGTTCTAATTCTTCCCGCTCCCTTTGGAGAAGTTAAGATAAAAATCTCCCCCTTTTATTTAATCCTCTTTCAATATAAATATTTTTTGGATATAGAGTTCTCAGATCCTAATACTTTATCATCATCATTACAACAATAATAATTTCTACTACTACTACTACTACTACTACCACCACCACTATCACTACTACTACTACTACTACTACTACTACTACTACTACTACTACTACTACACTATCACTACTACTACTACTACTATTGCTAATAATAATAATAATATAATAATAATAATAATAATAATAATAATAATAATAATAATAATAATAATAATAATAATAATAATAATAATAATAATAACAATAATATTAATAATAATAATAATAATAATAATAATAATAATAATAATAATAATAATAATAATAATAATAATAATAATAATAATAATA
>JAXCGZ010001943.1:2500-5000 GCA_037179515.1 Halocaridina rubra | reverse complement strand
ATTGGTTTATAATAATAATAATAATAATAATAATAATAATAATAATAATAATAATAATAATAATAATTATAATAATAATAATAATAATAATAATAATAATAATAATAATAATAATAATAATAATAATAATAATAATAATAATAATAATAATAATAATAATAATAATAATAATAATATTAATAATAATAATAATATTAATAATAATAATAATAATAATATTAATAATGATAATAATAATAATAATAAAAATAATAATAATAATAATAATAATAATAATAATAATAATAATAATAATAATAATAATAATAATAATAATAATAATAATAATAATAATAATAATAATAATAATAATAATAATAATAATAATAATAATAATAATAAATATATCATCAACTACAGCAGCAATAATAATAACAACAACAGCAGAAACAATAACATATATAATGATAAAAATGTATATAAGATCAACAACAATAGAAATAGCAACAACAAAATAACAACAGCACAGAAAAAACAACAATATCGATGTCAACGTTATCTGAAAGAAACCATGGAAAGCTAAGAAAGAGAGAGAGAGAGAGAGAGAGAGAGAGAGAGAGAAGAGAGAGAGAGAGAGAGAGAGAGAGAGAGAGAGAGAGAGAGAGAGAGAGAGAGAGAGAGAGAGAGGAGAAGCCCTTAAGAGCAATTGTCAGAGTGCAAAACAGAAGACCTTCAAAAAGTCTTTAATCTCTCTCTCTCTCTCTCTCTCTCTCTCTCTCTCTCTCTCTCTCTCTCTCTCTCTCTCTCTCTCTCTCTCTCTCTCTCTCTCTCTCTCTCTCTCTCTCTCTCTCTCTCTCTCTCTCTCTCCTTAACTTCTATGGAGGTCAGAGACATAATTATCTTGTTAGTCTTTCAAGCTATTACTTTTTTACTAGGGTGGGGATTACTTTTTAATCTTAACATAGCTTGCTTTTTGTGGTTTACTATGAATGCTCTTCATTATAAATAACTTCTTTGTAAGATACTGATTTACTCTCTAATGCGTGGTCATTGTTTTAGCTTTTCTATTTCCCATTACAATAAATTGGCCTCATATGCAAGAGGCGATCAGGGATTTGATTATGTTCCCATTTCTTATGTAAATTTACTTTTCGCTCTCTTTCCATACCTCTTCCTTTCCTCCCTACTTCACTTCTTCCTATTCCTCTACATAACGAAGGTATTAGCCTTACCTCCAATTTCTAGGCCCTTCATGAGAAGGCCTTGTTCGAAGTTTGGGTTCCTGAGCATGTCGTGTAGCCATTGCTTGTACTGTTTGCCATAAAATTCGAAGTTTTTCTTCCTCTGCCTGGGACTTTGGGATTCGTGGTAGTAAGGAGACCCCAGGAATTTTTTCTGCTTCAACTGCTGCTTGCTCTGAGTGTGCAAACCACTCGAAACTAAGGAAAACACGTAAAAGCCGCTCCCGGGCTCCTCCTGCCAAGATAACACACAGAGACTGACAGATAATTAAAATACTTGCATTGATGACATGAATAAAACAAAACAAAATTTCTCAACTCACCTTCGGATGAAAGCTGTTGGATATATCAGTCAAAAGGCACAAGTATATATTCATATTTTGGTGGTCAAATTGAACTATGAACGACCAACGCCATCATCAACTGATACTTACTGATACCGAGCACGTTGAAGCCGCAGTTGATGATGGTAGTGAATTCAGAAAGTCTGAGACATTATTATGCGACACACACACACACACACACACACACACAAGGTTTAGTTTTAAGATTATTTTTGCTCCATGTTTACGTAAATGACCTACTAGATTCTGTAAATTCATTCTTGAATATGTTTGCAGATGAGGCAAAGATTGTAAAGAAAGTGAAAAACGAGAATAATGGTAGAAAACTTCAGGAAGACCTAAATAATCTTAATGAGTAGTCAGAAAAGTAGCTATTGAAATTCAGTGCTTCTAAATGTAAGGTAATGAGAATGGGTACAAGTGCAAGAAGGCCCAAATTTGAATACTAAATAGCAGGAGTAGAACTTCAAGAGACGAAGAATGAGAGAGATCTATGAGTTAACATACTGGCAGATTTGTTTCCAGAAATTCATATAAACGGCATAATAAGGGTAGCAATTGCTCTCTCAACAAATGTAAAGGAAGCCTTCAGACACATGTACAAGAAAATGTTTAGAAATATTTATGTAACCTATGTGAGGCCAAAGCTTAAATATGCAACCCGCTTTTGAAATTCACCCTTGAGAAAGCACATAATTAAACTGGAAAAAGTACAAAGACTTGCCAAGAAACTGGCCAGAAATACGCAATCTCAGTTATAAGGAGAAGCTGAGGGAATTAGATTTTCCATCACTTGAAGCTAGAAGAATGGGGGGATATGGTGACGGTTTTTTAATTCCTTTATGGCTATGACAGAGTGGATAGGGATCGATATTTTGATATGGTTGGCTCTAGAACTAGAGGTCATAGTTTGAAGCTTCGTAAGAACACTTATTT